>JAPWTK010000313.1:497500-564316 GCA_029963805.1 Aromia moschata | reverse complement strand
CACAGTTGACAGTTAACTAATACTAAACCAACATATTGTGAAATAATAGCTTTAATGTCGTTTCTTTTGTTATTGCAGGTATGTTTGTAAACTATTATAAATGTGTAATACTTAGTTTGAGTTGTAACATTATTTCTAATAAAACATTTCTTTGTTATTGCAGAGCAACTCTTGATCGACCCTTGATCGAAATCAAATGAAATAAACAAAAAATCCTGTAAAAAAAATGGTGTGAATTTGTAAATAATTGTATATAAAATGTGAAATGGTTTGGCAAAGAATTGAAAAAACTCACTCATTTATCACCCCAAACCTTATTTTCACCCCGTCGGTGACGGTAGATCCAAAAGGAAAAAACCTTCGGAATCGATTCAGTGACTCAAAAATATTACATGTTGTATGATTTGAATGTTGTATGAAAAAAATACTACATGAAGCAAGTCTTAGTGTGAATTTAACTGTTAATTATTGTTAGGGGTTTATTAAAATTTACCTAAAGTGCTTAAATCAACGTCCTTATTTAGGAAAAGAAATTGTTAGTAGATCTGACAACGTCGCACAAGAACTCCAACAGCCAAGAGAGACTGCACATCTACACGTGCCGATATGTAAGTCAAGGTGGGGTTGATGTAGCAAAGAGGGAGCATCCCTGGCACATATCTACACTTCGAGAATAACCACATGTTCATAATAAAAATGTAACATTTCCCAACCATCATCCTCTACATCCTGAAAAGTTTAAGTACACTTAAATTTAAAGTCGTCAAAGCATAATGAACAGATACTGAGAGTAAACATAGGGCTACAAAAAGGTGGTTTCGTGGGACTTATAACAACAGTAAATAAAATAATGTCTATTTATAAAGCGTGGTTAAGCTTAAGTTGAAAATGTTTACTTAAATAAATGACATCTTAAAACTAAAATAATTTAAAAATAATTTAATCTCTCTAAATATTCAATACGTATTTTTAATTTTCATAGAAAATAATTGATTCGAAAGTTCAATGCCCAGTACAAATAGATATACAGTATGAAAAATGTCTCGAAATAAATTTGTATAAACTTCTGATTTTAAATAGTAGATTCTCGAAGTACATTTTCGAATGATAAGACACCAAATACTTTTGATGATATATGACGAGATATTGTATCATCAATTTTTTCATCATCATCAGTTTTCTTCTAAACCCTACCCTCCATTTTTAGGTTAAACAAGGAAATCGAATAAAAAAACATTTGATCTCTATGAATTCAATGATTTTATATAAGTTGTTTCTAACGAAATTTTTTTATTTTCGTTTTAGTGTACTGCTTGTATCATAAAGCAGTACATAATTATGTTTTCAGAACGAATTTGTTAAATTTATTGAAGCAACCAAATGGTAACCAGTGTAGTGATAGTGTGGAGTAATACTCGTATTTCTAATAAACTACTGCATGCCTTTCAAGCAATATACAGGGTGCCCGAGAATTGAGTGTACAACGTAATAGCAGAGATTCCTCGACCCAAAAGAAAACGATTTAGGCCAACTTAACATATCGACTGCTTCGGTTAGGCGCTAAAGGGCCTCACAATTCTGGAAATATTTTTTACACAAATTTACTTTTTCCCATCAATTTTGACTATTTTTAGAAAAACGGCTTCAAGTTTATAATTCACGTTTTTTAGTGCTATATAGGCAGAGCTGAGAAAGATACTTTAAAAAGTAACTAAGATTATTTTTAAAGTTAGTCAAGAAAAAAAATTAAGTAAATATCTAAGTTACTAGTACGTATTTAACTACTTTTCAAAAAATATCAAAAGATACAAGATATTCCATAAAGTATTTAAGATAATTTAGGTACTTTAAGTATAAGTACTTTAAGTACTTTCAATTAATTTAACATACTTTTGATTCTGACACAAGTAGACATTCATCTATAGCAGTGGCGGTGCGTGATATTTCAGTTAGCCATATCTTGAAAACGACGCATGGGACCCACTTCACTTTTTAGGTGATGACTATACACCTCTTACAGAAAGGATTTATAGTGAAAAAATCGTCAGCAAAGTTTTCGAAAAAATTTTCAAAAACACTGGAGCACTCCCTGGGTTCTCAGTAACGCTCTGTGGGATATTTGCAGTATATTTTTTTTCATAATCTAGAAACAAATATAAGGAGACGTTTTTCGATTTGTTTTGCAAAATATTTTTTTTTCAAAAAGTTATGGCCATTTTAATTTTAATTTTATAGGAACTGTAACGGTTCATTTTTGTCGCCTAGTGTATATAGGTTTTTAATTAGGACTTCGCATTATAAAGGTGATATATTTATTACTTCTGCAAAGAACGCATAGTGACCTCTAGGTGAATGGCTAAATTTATGGTTAGGTCAAATAAACTTCTATAGTGTGTTGGTGTGGAGAAGGAAATTCCGAAATATATGTTTGTTTTAAATAAAAATGTTGATTTTATGTCGTTGGGTAGTTAAATTTCGTATTTTTGTCTCACACTAGTTTTCACTCTTTCTAAGGTCAAAATGACATCTGGTGTGAAAAATTCAAACAAACTCCTCGTTGACGATAAAAGGTTTTTTTTTTGTTTTTTTTTTTGTTAACACAATAAATCCTGGACAGAGTGTGTGAGACGTAGATGGAAACGCGACGGCTGGAAATTGATGTGATTTTTGGTTGCAATCACCTATCGTAGGATTATTTTCCAAGCTGCTCAATTGTGATTTTCTTTTTGGTTTTGGTTTTGGCATATAGAAAATCGCACCCACTGTTTGGGGGATTCATAGTCTACGCCTTCCATAAATTTATTACGTCAACCCTTCGAAGAAGGGTTTACGCAACGGGTTTACGCAACGGGTTTCGTAACGGGTCTCCGTAAAGGATTTACGTAATGGTCGACGTATAGGATCTATGTAACAGGTCTAAATAAAGGATCTACGTCACGGGATTACGTCACAGCGTGCATTCTCTCCTCGTCCAATAGATCGTGCCTGAGTGGGTCCAGATTGGCTCTGCATCTTCCTTGGAGGAGATTGGGTTGGCTGCTTCTGGTGAGATAACGAAAGACGGGTTGTTGCACCAGCTACTCCGCCTAGGACGCCCCTACGGTTCCACCCAGCCAGGAGTCACGCAAGTTTTCCTATATTTGCTATTTCCGTGTCTTTTTTTTTGTGGCTTATATGAATATTATTGAAGAACCTTGGAATTTGTTTTTATGATTTACTGTGTGCTCGATTTAAGAATCCTAAAACTTAAGATAGAAAAGTTGTTGCACCTGATATAGCTATATCGCGGTATCTCTGATTTATATGTTTGCTATTATTTTTTTCTCTTTATATCTCACCCCTGTTTAACTGTACATATTTTGTTGTTGTTGTTGTTGTTGTTGTTGTTATGTACACTTAAGGTTGAGAATATATAGGCCCAAGGGATTCTATACACCATATGAGTCTTATTTAATTATTAATATGAGTTATTCAATTTCTTTTGTTTATGTTATTTGAGAATCTGGAACAACAAAAGTAATAAGATCATACCTCCTTCTCTTTCGTGGTTTATTGATACTAATTTATTTATAGTTTTTTTTTATCTCTAGTACTTGGCTGGCTTAAACCACGTGGCGCCCTGATATTTTTTGTTGACCTAGTAACCCCGCCCGTCTTCACTGAAGCTAGCGGCAGCCAGCTATAGTCCTGTGAGGTTGAGCTTGTCCAGACTGTATATACGTGTACATACCTATATATATAAGTATTTTTTTTCTTATTTTTTTTTTTTGCTATATATACTGAGATAAGAAGAATCGTGTGATGGAAAAAAAATCACAATTTGGCGCCCAAACGGGGCCTAGAGTGTTTTTTTTTGTTCCGACGTCTAACGACGCTTACCGACGCCTGGCGTGTTTTGTTATTTTTGGTATTTTTTTGGTAAATTAGGATGTTTATACCCTTGGTTGATGAGTTTTAAGTGAACTGCGCATCGACGCCTACCGACGCTTACCGTCGTTTTGATATTTTGTTAATTTTCGATAGTTGGCAGGACTCGCAGTCGCGATATATTGTTTGGAAGAAGTATTAGTAGTGTCTTGGGCCTCAGGGAACGTTTTCCAAGTTTTGGGACGCCGACGCCTTGCGACGCCGAGCGTCGTTTTTACATTAGTTGTTGTTTTGGGTAATTTAGGATACGGTTAGTTGTAGTTAGAGGTTTGATTAAGGTTTTGTGTTTTTTTTGTATTATTTTTAGGTTTATCTTATTTACCGTTATAATGGATTTAAATATTGTCGTGAATCGGTTAGAAAAGGACGAACTGACATATGAATTGACATTCAGGGGCATTACGGACGTGACAACGGGTTAAGAAATGCGGAAAAGCTTACGTAACCTTAGAAATTAGGAGCGTCAAGTTAATGATATTTCGAAAATGCATTACCCTAAATATCCGTTTTCTTTTTATTGACGATTTTAATTATATAATGCGAAAATTGGTGAATTAGATCGATTAATAAAAAGATTTTGCAGACACAGATAGTTCCACATTTGAAAAAATTTCGACAAAGTTGCTACACGTTTTTCAAAGCATATCTCGTGCGGTAGCCACTAATGATCAGGAATGGACCGAACGTCAACATGTATTATTGAAAATTTTAAACTTCCAATCAGATCTAAAATGCCGATTAAAGAAAAATAAGAGACTATCGCAATCGTCTCAAGTACCGGTGGATTTGTCAGTGATGATGTCTTCTACTGAGCTTAATAGCGGTTCGGATACCGAGAGTTCGGGTGATGAAAACTTGTTGGAATTAGCTCAAGCTAGTGCTACACCACGGGTTATAAATAGTAGTACGCCAGATAAAAGTCTGTATAAGCATTCGGTTCCGGTATATAAATGGAACATTGTCAAATTTGACGGCAATAAATCCACTATATCGCTTTGCGCCTTTTTAGAACAAGTCGATGAATTACGCGTCTCTCCAAACGTTTCTACTGACGAATTATTTAAATCTGCAGGAGATCTCTTTACAGGAAAAAGCAAAAGTATGGTACAATGGAATGAAAAATCAGGGTTAGAACGTGGAGGATTTAGTTAAAGAAATGCACGGTGCAATATTTAGTAGTAATGTCGATTACAACAAAGAATTATTAAAAGAAATTAGACCTTGGTCTCAACACCCAGATGAGCCAATAGGAATTTATATTGCTTGTATGAATACTTCTGTTCAACAGACTTACTGTTGCAGTAAATGAAAAAAGCGCGATTGGACATACTATTAGATAATCTTGCTCCGTATAAACGTGAATTGGGCATGCAGATATCCATCGGTAGAACAAGCATTACATTTAGGACGTAGAGCGGAAGCAAATAAAAAGTCGATTGAAGCATGTTCCTCCTCCGCGACATAAACATTTTCTAGGAGCCCGATTTGGCTTATGTATACACAGATAATGCTACTTTGGTCCCATCAACTAGTACTGCAACCGCTGACATCGTAGACATAGACAAAACCGTATGTTGGAATTTCCAAAGTTTCCGGTCATCGTGCGAGAAATTGTCGTCGTCGGCTAAAAATAAATATTGTTTCCGGTGCGGTAATGCAAATCATACGGTACGTACTTGTCCCAAGTGTTCGACGGGAAACGGGCGTGGGAGTCATTAAATGACCGTGCAGTGGTCTCCCCCTTATCTCATGCGGTCAATGGTACACTAAGTTCCAAACAAATCGCTATTTTAGACTTCATATTCGCCCATGCTGAAGGTGATGAACGTCCCTATCTGGAAGTATCGGTGTTAGGTACTACACTCTTAGGTTTGCTTGATTCTGGAGCTAGTCATACGATCCTAGGTGGGCCAGGTTGGGAAATTTTGCAACGGTTAAATTTCCCACTTAAAGATAAAGGTTAAAGAGTTAAGATTATTCTGTTGCAAATAGTCAACAATGTATAGGGTTAGACTCCGTAGATTTACCTTTTCAAATAAAAGACCGTGTTAAAATTATTGACACATTAGTAATACCCTCTCTTGCGCATGTACTAATCTTAGGTACATATTTTTGGAGGAAAAATGGGAATAGTGCCTGATTTACGTCACGGTGGATGGAAATTTTCGTCCTCACCAGAAGTGCAAGTCGATTCCCCTTGTCAGCTTTACATTCTCACTGAACTAACCTCTGAACAGTTGATTAATTTAAACACACTTGTACAAAACGCATTTAGAGATATGGGTGATGGGTTAGGCTGTACCACTCTGGTAGAGCATGAAATAAAAAACTTCTTCATCTCCCATAAAACAAAGGTATTATCCGGTGTCACCTATTATGCAAATGCACATCGATCGCGAATTGGATAAACTATTAGAGGAAGGTGTAGTCGAACGTTCAACCAGTCCGTGGTCCTCACCAATTGTCTTGGTTAGAAAAAAGTATAATACTTATAGGTTTTGTGTTGATTATAGGAAGCTAAATCAAGTAACGGAACGTGATGCTTATCCACTGCCGTATGTTTCAACCACGTTAGATAGATTAAGAGATGCTCGATATCTCTCATCACTTGATATTAAATCAGCATATTTCCAAGTACCACTTTCAGAGTCGTCTCGCCCTTTAACTGCTTTCACGGTACCGAACCGTGGTCTTTTCCAATTCCGTAGATTACCGATGGGCCTTGCCAACTCCCTGCAACTTTTCAAAGATTGATTGATCGCGTGCTAGGTGCTGATCTCGAACCCTATGTGTTTTGCTATCTCGATGATATAATCATTGTTACTCCGACTTTTGATAGGCATGTTGAAGTTCTCGCTGAAGTATTTAAACGTCTAAAAGCGGCTAATTTAACGGTAGCTAAGGAAAAATGTTTCTTCTGTCGTCCCGAATTAAAGTATCTAGGGTATGTAGTGGATCATCATGGCTTGCGAGTTGACCCTGATAAAGTCAGTGCCATAGTGAATATACTTACTCCCAGTTGCGTGTCCGAAGTCAGACGATTTATAGGTTTAGCGTCGTGGTACCGCAAATTTGTTCCGAATTTTTCTACTCTATTAGCACCCTTATGTAACTTATTACGCAAAAATAAAACTTTCATATGGGATGAATTCTGTGAAGAAGCGTTTCAATCCTTGAAAGAATATCTTATTTCTGCTCCGGTATTGTCGTGTCCGGATTTCACCCTTCCGTTTACCATTCAAACCGACGCGTCTGGATATGGTATAGGTGCCGTCCTTACCCAACAACATTCCGATGGCGAAAAAGTTATTAGTTACCTTTCCCGTTCTCTTAATCGAAACGACCGCAATTACTCTACTACTGAACGCGAATGTTTAGCCGTACTATGGGCAATTGAAAAGTTAAGACCTTATATCGAAGGCTCAAAATTTCGCGTTATTACCGATCATCATAGCTTAGTTTGATTAAATCGTTTACAATCGCCTAGTGGAAGATTAGCACGATGGGCTATAAGACTTCAACAATATGACTACGAAATTATTCACCGAAAGGGTAAAGATCATGTAGTACCCGATACATTATCGCGGTCAGTTCCAATATTAGATGTAGTGTCCGATCTGTCCTCAAGTCGAGAAAATGTCAATGAAGAGGTTCAGTCTAAAAATTCTTCAACAGACAAGGATCAGGTTAAAAGTGTGGATACCAGGGACAGATGGTATCAGAAACTTTCTTCGAAGGTTGTACACCAACCGGCGAAATTCTCTCAATGGCGTGTTACCGAAAAACAATTATTTAAGTATGTTAAACCGCGATATCCTGAGTTAGCTACGGAAAATGATTATTGGCGTAGAGTTGTCCCTCGTGAGAAACGTCCGTCATTAATAGAAGAAGCTCATACCGCATCTTGTCATTTAGGTGTTTACAAAACTTTTCATAAATTAGCCAGTACATATTATTGGCCTAAAATGCGATATGATGTGGCTTCTTTCGTACGACGCTGTAAAGTCTGCCATGCTAGCAAGCCAGAACAAAAACGTCCTGCTGGTCATATGTTAAGTTCTGAACCCAGTATCTCCCAACCGTTTGAATTATTATGTGCCGATCTAATTGGTCCCTTACCTAAATCTACTTCCGGTTTTCAATATATTCTTGTGGTCGCAGATTGTTTTAGTAAATTTCCTGTGGTATTTCCTCTACGTACCGCTACTGCTCACAATGTTTGTCGTGCTATAGAAGATCATGTATTTCTTCTGTTTGGTTGTCCACGTGCCATCATTGTGGATAATGGAGTTCAATTTAGGTCCAAAGAGTTCGTCAAGCTTATGGAAACTTATCGGGTCTCAATCAAGTATACAGCGTTTTATCATCCCCAGGCTAATCCCTGTGAACGTATTAATATGGTTCTAAAGACTATGTTACGATCGTATGTCTCCGATAATCATAGACTTTGGGATAAACACTTGTACCGTGTAGCTGCTGCTATTAGATCTTCAAAACATGAAGTCACTCAGTTGACCCCAAATTTTATAGTGTTTGGTAGGGAAATACCTCGAGAAGGTAATTCATTTCCTTCAGATGCTCCTCTTCTATTTGATAGGTCGAAAATAAGTGACGACCGTACTAAGGGCTTTGCGTGCATTTATGATGATGTTAACAAGCGGTTGGCCAAAGCTTACGAACAGAATAAAACCTACTATAATTTGCGGCGTAGGGATGATACGTTCCTTCTCAACGATTTAGTGTGGCGACGAAATTATGTTCAATCGGATGCATCTAAGTATTTTAATGCCAAGTTAGCTCCACAATTTATAGGCCCTTATCGTATATCCAAAAAACTATCGCCATGGACCTATGAACTCGTAGATTCGGATGATAAGTATTGTGGAGTTTGGCACAGTAAAGACCTCAAACCTTATCCTCCGGATAATTAGTTTATCTTATTTGTTTTCTTTTTTTTTAAGATTTTAGGAAAAATCTTTTAAAGTAGGGGGGATTGTAACGGTTCACTTTTTGTCGCCTAGTGTATATAGGTTTTTAATTAGGACTTCGCATTATAAAGGTGATATATTCTTCTGCAAAGAACGCATAGTGACCTCTAGGTGTGAATGGCTAAATTTATAGTTGGGTCAAATAGATTTCTATAGTGTGTTGGTGTGGAGAAGGAAATTCCGAAATATATGTTTGTTGTAATATATGTTGTTGGGTAGTTAAATTTCGTATTTTTTGTCTTAGTTTTCACTCTTTCTAAGGTCAGAATGACATCTGGTGTGAAAAATTCAAACCTCCTCGTTGACGATAAAAGTTTTTTTTGTTTTTTTTTTTGTTAACAAAATAAATCCTGGACAGAGTTTGTGAGACGGAGATGGAAACGCGACGGCTGGAAATTGATGTGATTTTTGGTTGCAATCACCTATCGTAGGATTATTTTCCAAGCTGTCCAATTGTGATTTTCTTTTTGGTTTTGGTTTTGGCATATAGAAAATCGCACCCACTGTTTGGGGATTCATAGTCTACGCCTTCCATAACTTTATTACGTCAACCCTTCGAAGAAGGGTTTACGCAACGGGTTTACGTCACGGGTATACGTAGAGTTACGTACTGGTCTGACGTAAAGGATTTACGTAACTGTCGATGTATAGGATCTACGTAACGGGATTACGTCACAGCGTGTATTCTCTCCTCGTCCAATAGATCGTGCCTGAGTGGGTCCAGATTGGCTCTGCATCTTCCTTGGAGGAGATTGGGTTGGCTGCTTCTGGTGAGATAACGAAAGACGGGTTGTTGCACTAGCTACTCCGCCTAGGACGCCCCTACGGTTCCACCCAGCCAGGAGTCACGCAAGTTTTTCGTGTATTTGCTATTTCCGTTTCTTTTTTTTTTGTGGCTTATATGAATATTATTGAAGAACCTTGGGAATTTGTTTTTATGATTTACTGTGTGCTCAATTTAAGAATCCTAAAAATTAAGATAGAAAAGTGTGCACCTGATATAGCTATATCGCGGTATCTATGATTTATATGTTTGCTATTATTTTTTGTTCTCTTTATATCTCAACCCCTGTTTAACTGTACATATTTTGTTGTTGTTGTTGTTGTTATGTACACTTAATGTTGAGAATATATAGGCCCAAGGGATTCTATACACCATATGAGTCTTATTTAATTATTAATATGAGAGTTATTTAATTTCTTTTATTTATGTTATTTGAGAATCTGGAACAACAAAAGTAATAAGATCACACCTCCTTCTCTTTCGTGGTTTATTGAGACTAATTTATTTATAGTTTTTTTCTCTAGTACTTGGCTGGCTTAAACCACGTGGCGCCCTGATTTTTTTTTTGTTGACATAGTAACCCCGCCCGTCTTCACTGAAGCTAGCGGCAGCCAGCTATAGTCCTGTGAGGTTGGAGCTTGTCCAGATTGTACATACCTATATATATAAGTATTTTTTCTTATTTTTTTTTTGCTATATATACTGAGATAAGAAGAATCGTATGTGGGAAAAAAAGCGTCACAAGACATCAAGCAGTCGATTGCAATTCAGCAACTTCATACCCAGAAACCTTCAATACATACCAACTCAAACCAACAAACCCCAAATCCACAAACCTTCAACCCACAGACCCCAATCCCAAAAAACCCGAACCTACAAACTCCAAGCCTACAAACCCCAAGCCCACCGACTCCAAACCCACAAACCTTAATCTGATGAGCTTAGAATTTGTAAAATTAAGATCCGTGGGCTTGGAATTTGTGAAATTAAGATTCATGGCCTGTTAGGCTACTCATCAGATTACGGTTTGTGGGTTTGGAGTTGGTGGGCTTGGGGTTTGTACGCTTGGAGTTTGTAGGTTTGGGTTTTGTGAGATTGGGGTTTGTGGGTTTGAGGTTTGTGGTTTTAGGGATTGTGGGTTTGGGGTTTGTGGGTTTGGGATTTGGGATTTGTGCGTTTGTGGATTTGGGGTTTGTGAGTTTGACTTCGCATGTATTGAAGGATTCTGAGTGTGAAGTTTCTGAACTGCAATCAACTGTTTCACGTCTAAGGATCCTTAGTAGATTTTCGCATATTAAGAAACTGATAAATTATATATATATATATATATATATATGATATTTCATGAATTATGATATTTGGGCACACTCAACGACATTCGAAAGAGGGAGCCTTGTACTTTTAAATTATATGTTTTTTTTTTAAGAATATATGGCTTTACAACATAACCTCAAAATATGACGAAAAACAGTGTTTTTTGCACTATTACGTTAGGATATCTCAAAAACCTGACGTGCAATAGAGCAATTCTGCGGTCAGATTCGGATTCAGCGCACCAAAATCCTTCGGGAATGCATATTAGTGTGTCTGCTTCTTGACCCTTGTTGACCTGTGTTATCTATTGAGAGTTGGTCCAAAAATAGTTACGCTTGCCGCACTTCGAGCCAATTGGCTCGATTGGCTTTGCATTGTGTATTGATTTACCTGTAATATTCTTACGGGTAATTCTTTTGCAGCTATGATTATGTCCAGTTAAGTTTCCAAGATATTTGCCTGACCATCCATAGTTCACTTCGTTTGAACTCCCTCTCTTTATTTTTTGTCCATCAAGGAAGATATTTATCGTTTCCTCCCTGACTGAAAGAGTACCAACATTGGCATAAGTTTCATACGGTTTGCCAAAGATTATCCTGTAGCAGATACTAGTGCCGAACATAAAAATTAATATTTTAGGGAACTACAAATCAAATTTTTAAAGAAGTTTTACCTTTCATCTATATATTTCCGATCTATTCTGAAAAGTTTTGTATGGCGTCGATCAATTCACGATACTCGTAAAACTGCAGTTTATCCTAGTGTTTCGATTTCTTGTGTTTTTTTTTAAATTGACTTAGCACATTCGTTGAACGTGGTGAAATTCTAGTTTTGTTAACATTTACTGTCTACTCATTAGCTGGCGGTCTACGTATATTTTAAAAAGCACATGACGAGTTTACATTTGGATATCTTGTTCGTACTTCCAATTTATGTAAATTTATACAAGGTAAATATTTGTAAAATCGTTTTAGTGCAAATACAAATGCTGAAAGGTACGAAATTGGAACGAAGAAAGTCTATTTGCATATTTGTTTCAACATTCAAACGCAGGTAGACAGAGCCACTCAGGTAAAATTTATTTACATTTAATTTATTGTGCGGCAATACTTTGCTATACATGGTATTCAAAAATATCGAAACATAAAACCTAAATACACAATGCATATGTTGGTATCTAGAATCAATTTATAATTCGGTATTATTGAACTAGGCTTTAATAGAACCAGTGACGTGGTGCGACATTCAGTGGTTCGTAAAACTCTTCGACTTATGGTATAATAGGAAATGTGGCCTACATAGTTACACTAATACAATTAACAATTTTCTAAAGTCAAGTATCTAATTGCCTCTCCAGTTCTCCGTTCTCCAGCACGAGTATCATCTTGATGGAAATAACCTTCCTGCAATTCGTCGTCGCGTAACATTCGTATAATTAATTATTTATTAGAAATTATCTCACCGCATTTGTTACTCCATAAAAAAGAGTGGGTTTTTTCTTTCTATCGTTCACACTCCAGTTTTTACGGATGCAGAGGAGTTGCCGTCTTAAAGCGGCGCACAGTGATGGAAAATGGAAACAATTCGACCTTCGCGGCTGTATTAATCGTAATTTCATAAACTTTTTATAAACCAAAAAAAAACCTAATAATTGAGGCATTATAGTTCATTCAAAACGCGAGGTGAAACGTTGCAATTTACGCCACAAATAGAGACTACTTCTAATATGCATTTATTGGGTCGCTGATTACGAAAATTGGGATTACGCAAATGGTAAGAACACCCCTAAAAATGCAAAAAAACAACACCCTTTTAGGGGTTTTTTAGCAAGTTTCTCGCAATAATCTTGTTATAAATGTTAAATAACCTTATTAAATAGTGTTTTGTTGTTAAGAATTTATAACCATTAGTTAATTATGGGTGTACATTTTCCAAAAATATTTTTCCTTCCACCCCGGGACTAATTGAAAAGCTTTTGCTTTCGTTTTTAAAAATAAATATGAATGAAACATTGATAAAACAATTTATAACATAAATAATAATAGAATACAACGTACTGTCACCCAGACGTGCGCGGTCTGTTGTTAAGAATTTATACTTTTAGTCAAATAGAATTAAATAGAGCCAAAATTTATTCGTGAGGGTTAATTACAAAGGAGTGAAAACCACCCTCTCAGCAGAAAAAAATAGGAAAATACTTGATAAAACAAATTTAATTTCTAATTCTAATTTCTAATTCTAGTTCTCCCACATTTTGGGAATTAAAAACCATGATTTTTTAAATCATAAAATCGATACTTTTTCAGTCCACAAATGGGCTAATTGTTTAAAATAACCCCTCAAAGGGGTGTTTTTTTAAATTTTTATGGGTGTTCTAACCATTTTTGAGTTGCGAGACCCCAATTTCGTAATCAGCGGCCCAAGAAATGTATATTAGAAATAGTCTCCATTTGTGGCGTAAATTGCAACGTTTCACCTCGCGTTTTGAATGAACTCAATTATTAGGTTTTTTCTGGTTTATAAAAAATGCCTTACTGAATTTCAAATTTTTCACACTTCCCAAAGAAATAACATTGAATTCTAAGAAAAATAAAAAAAGTTCATGAAATTATGATTAATACAGCCGCGAAGGTCGAATTGTTTCCATTTTCCATCACTGTGCGGCGACTCTCTCAAAGACATAACATAACTGGTTAGTTAAAAAAAGCTGTTTATAATGACATTTTTATTATCCCACTGCCTAATAAACCATTTGAATGCATATAGTCCGTTTGCTCTAAGAACTTAATGTGATGATTGCAGCCAATATGGGTAGAGGTACAAATCGGCTTGAATTCTTTGACACACGCTGTAGAATAAATCCCCTTGTTGGTTCAGATGGTTAGTTCTTGGCCTTTCCGTTATCGTCAATCTCTGAACTCTTGGTGCTGATGGCAGAAGTCAGATATCACGCTTTTCAATTATCATCAATGATTATTTATGAATATAATCTAAGAAAATATAAAGAACTTCTTAGAGATGGTCATTCATATCCAAAGAGAAGCAGCGGTTTCTATTCAATATGAATTTTCAGAAGACTGTCGAAATTTACCTACAGAAAAGAAAATTAGTAGTTATTGGTCTTATCCACATAGCGCATGTTAAACTTATTTCTTTAGACCTGACCAAATTTGAAATTTACTTTGGTTGTCTACCAGTGAATGACAGCTCCTGGAGCTACATAAGGTCACAACATTCGCCTATATCAGCAGTATATGACTACTCTGTTCTATATATTGCGTCACAGCTGTTCCATTATTAAATGTATGTACATTAGCTGGTCATGTTGTCTTTATTCGCCACTGCAACCTTCTTGAAATATATCGTGGCACTTCTATAGGTTCTAGAACACTGTATCTGCCGTAGTCCTTTTTATCAGGCTCCACAGATACATGATCTTGTGAAGCTATTAAGTCTTAGCTTTTTCTTTCCGAGAATTCGAAACCAAGCAGATTTTACATGTCGCCTACTCTCCCAGACCAATTCTACTCTTAGATTCACATGTATATTTAGTCGACAGTATTCTCTTAGTAAACTATCTGTCATCCTTACAACCTGTCTATTGTTACTCAATAGGACTTCTGTAAATGTGGACGATTGCTCTTTTTTAAATTTTTTCGCCCCTCTTTGTCCTGGAAAGTTTTTCCACCCAATCAGCGACTTGTTATTTGTTTATCTACCTACGAATATTTCTATGAAACTATTATTAGAATATTCTAAGCGCTTTTGGTTAATTTATCTGCATTTTCATTACACTTAGGAGAGTGGGGGAATATCCTACTTATATGGGTTTTTAATAACGTACTTTGTACCAGTATGCTAAAACCAAATTGCTTCACTTCTCTTTTAGAAATTTTTTTTTTTTGTTTCCCAATGTGTTTTTGCTTCTAAGATGGGTTTTTGTAAACAGAGGAAAAAATCGGGTAATTTCGACCGGTAGGATAATATCGACCCAGTGTAGGGTAAAATACCAGGTAGTAATAATTTGAATCATTTTATTTTTTACTATTTCTACATTGTCACGCTAAGGTATATTCACTTTTTTCTAAGCATCGTGCATTCAGCATGAGCCCAGGTTGCACCAGCCGTTTCCAAATTGCATATTATCAAGGGGGAAATTCCCCAACTTTTTCTCTTCCGTGTCCACCCGGGGTTTCCACTTTACCTGTAATTTTTCTTGTGACCCCTAATCTGTCTTTCCTCCTTTTTTTTTTTTTATATTTTTTGTTTTTTTGGGGTGAGGGTAACTCCTGTGAAATTCTTGGTTGGAACTGATATGTTCCCTTGAAAAGAAGTATTTTCCTTCAGTTTCCCTCCCTAGACAGATTATGACAATTAATTACGATCTGTTCAATCTTCCTGGAACAGAGCTACTCAATAATCTTGGTGGGGGGGGGTTGGGGAGGGAGTCTTCTGTGTGGGTTCTACGGGTTCTAAAATATTCTGTATATTCTAGTATCTCCTTTTTCCTCTTTTATCTTCATGGAGAGGTACAAAGTCTTCCTCACAAAACCATCCGGTTGTGATTCCGGTGGTCTTAAATCCTTTCCTTCTCTTCTTATTTAGCATTTCAAAATTGCATTTTTATTTTTTCATATTTCTTTTTTTCTTTCTTCTTGGTGTAACTTAAGAAACCACCAACAGACGCGTTCCTTGGGGTGTGGCTAAATGCCAGTTTCGAAAAAATTAAATAAAGAAATGAACGGAAGTGGTTCTCTGGTACTCAGGCAGCACCCCCCCTCCTTTTCGGGGCCCCTTTTTTACCATCTTTCATTCTCATTCTCTTAATAAAACGCATATTCCTTTCACAAATATTCCCCTCTCCCTTTATCCATCGCTTCCCTGCTCTCCTTTTCTTGCCAATATCGCCCGTGAGGTTGTAGATGCGATGAACTTCAAAATGGTTTTTCAAATAGTAACTCTAGATTATTGAAAAAACCTCCCTTGTCTCTCTAAGGCTAGTAGCTTCCGTTTGCGAAAATAAGCTGATACTCATAAATGAATTCCACCGCCACCCCCCCCCCCTTAAGGGAGGGGAATTTTTTTTCTCTGCATATTTAAAACCAATGTTCTTATCTTTGCTTCAATCCATAAAATAATTCAGTTTTATATGTCTACACTTTGACTTTCGGAAAAACAGTTTTCTTCCTAAGTTATTTTTTTGAACTATCTTGAGTTTGGACATCAACATTTTGCTGTGGTATTCCTTTTCCTTTTCTCTTTTATGGAATCTCTAAATCGTTTTGTTATGGCATCTAAAAGATTAATTCCTAATCTTTTATTACTTTATTTGGTCGATTACCAATGAAATATATCCTCAGTTCCCTGTCATTTTCCCTGTTTTTGTTTAATTTAATATGTATTTCCTTCGAAAAAATAAAAATAATTTAAATTACTTTTAACTTCAATATATATGAGGTTTTTATCTATTCCTTTGTTTCTCTTCATGATTTATTTTTCCTTGAATATTTTTATTTTTTAACTCTTAATCTAGCTAATGATCTGATCATGAGAAATCCACAAGACCGAAGATTAAAAAGACACATGCCAAGTGATTCCCTAATTAGATTTTAATGTGAATAGTTTTCATCCCAAAATCATAAATATTTGTAAAATTAAAAAGGTATAGGTGTCACTGTCTGACTACTTACCTACAAGATCTGCTATTTGTTAAACTATTTACTTAACAGGCATCCTAATGCGTACATAGCCGAATGAAGGGCAATTGATAATTTAACGTCTTTGCTGAGTAGATGTAAACATGAGGTGGGAACCAATCGCGATCCAATACAGCAGCTTGACCGTATGAAATGCATCCGGTTTGTCGGTAGGGCTTGTTTGTGTTAAAATTTGTAATACCATTTTATATTTTATTCTGGTCAAGTGGCTGATTAGAAAAGTGCGTTATTACGATCGTATTGTAGAAGCACTACATACATTCATAAAAATAAAAATGGATATTTATCACATTGACGAAAAAGTTCAAATAATTAAATGGTATTTTGGTGGGCGGTCTGTAGTAGGGCAAAACATGCGCAGATGCTACTAACATGAACATAGTGATTACGTCAGATTTCGGCGAATCTCAACAGAGGCGGACTCGGGTCATTATTATTACAAAACGATAGTTCACAGAAAATTAAAACTTACTAATGGGCTAACTATTACAAAATGGAGCCGGAGAAATTTGGGGGGGCCCAGAAAAGGTCCCCCAAAAAATACTTTATCCAAGAAGCTCATAAAATTTCTACCTAAAATGCGAAGAAATTTGATTCACAAGTTATAAAGTTATAATGACAAGTTATATTTTTAATGACCAGTTATAAAAGTGGGGCATACAGGATCCGTGTTGTTGCCATAGATCACAAGTCGGTGATAGCAGTACACTATTGCTTTCTTCGTCTCTTGATAGACAATTGCGGTTTCCTTACAATTGATTAGAATTCACTTCATCAATTTTACCTTTAAACCGACAAAATATTCGAGTCTTACTTGCCAAATTTTTATACCTGCCAAACGGATATTTGGAACAGGTTTGCCTTTGAAGGAAGACTCGTTTTTCCAGGGGTATAACCGTTTCAAATTCCTGCTCCCATAATACCTGTTTTGAGACAAGGAAGACTCTAATATTTCGTCAGATTAAAGGTAAAGTTAATTAAGTAACACAAAATCAGTTGTAACAAAACTGCAACTGTTTAACAAAAGACGAAAAAAGTTGCAAAAATATGCCCTGCAAAATATCATACGCTAGTGAAAAAGTAATGTTACTCTTTGTATTAAACAATTTATGAGTTTTGATGGGTAAGTCCTTTTATGTTTCATTTTTCGTGACCACTGACATTACCACGCCTAAATGCCGTCATGTAATAGTCTGTCTTTAGCCTGTTCTCATCCACTCCTGGATATAGGCCTCTTCCGTATTTTTCCACTGCTGTCTATCCTGAGCACTCAAAATCCAATTCTTGCCGGCTCTCCTTTGGATAGCATCCCTCCATCTTGTTTGGGGGCGCCCGACGCTGCGCTTAGTTTCTTTGGGCCGCCACTGCATTACAGTCTTCGTCCACTTGATGTCATCCCTGGCGACGTGCCCTGCCCAGCGCCATTTATTGGCGGCGATACGCTCTATGACATCAACGACTCTTGTTCTCTCTCTGATGGTCTCGTTTCTGACTCGGTCCCTCAAGCTGATCCCCAGCATCGCACGTTTTATTGCCCGTTAACATACCCTGAGTTGGTTCGCCCTATTCTATGTTAGGGTTATAGTCTCAAAAGCCGTAGGTCATAACAGGTAAGATGCAGGCATCGAATACTTTCCGCTTCAGGTTGATGGGTTTATCCGGTTATTTGAGGATGTAACTGAGTTTTCCAAAAGCCGCCCACGTCAGGCCAATTCGCCTGGTGATTTCTGCGGTCTGATTTTCCTTGTTAATCTTGATATTGTGACCGAGGTACACGTACTCCTCAACAGCTTCAAGTGTGTGGTTGTCGAGTGTGATCTGGATGTTAGCTCGACTCATAATCTTGGTCTTTTGGAGGTTCATCCTAAGGCCCACGGATTCCGAAGCTTCCAGGAGAGTCCAGGCTCATCGGCATGTCCGCTCATCCGGATGATGTCGTCAACGAAGCGTAGGTGACTCAGGAACTTTCCATCGATATTGACGCCCTTTCTCTCCCAGGTCAGGTTTTTAAATAAGTCCTGCACTGTACGGGTGAACAGTTTTGGCGAGATAGTGTCACCTTGTCTGACTCCTCTCTTGATAGGATCCTCTCGGTGACGGTGAAAGTCTTCTCCGACTTTCACGTGGAGGGTGGCATGTTCATGTATATCTCTGATGATATTCGAGTATCTCGAGTCAATCCTCGCAGCGTCCATTGCATGTAGAACTGCCCATATCTCCACAGAGTCGAAAGCCTTCTGGTAATCGACGAACGCCCGGTGGAGTGGGACGTTGTACTTAGTGCATTTCTCAATCAGCTTGCGAACTTTCTGGATGTGGTCATCGTACTGTACCAATTCCTGAATCCTGCTTGCTCTACAGGCTGGTAAAAGTCGAGCTTGTTGGTGAGACGGTTGGTGATTATTTTTTGTAAGGAGCTTGTATAACACAGAAAGGAGGCTAATCAGCCGGTAATTCTCGATGTTCGTAGAGTCGCCCTTCTTGAAGAGGATAGTGACCTCGGCGTTCCTCCATGCATCTGGAATCCTTTTTTCATCCAGACACTTGCTGAGGAGAATGAGGAGTGCCTTGTCTAGAGTTTCTCCTCCTGTCTTCAGCATTTCACTCTTCACTTGGTCTTCTCCGGGAGCCTTACAATAACCTTTACTAATTTCTCATCTGTTTTAATGCAGCTCTCAGCTCTGACTTATCAATTTCGGGAATCTCTTCGGAACCGATGTTCTGAATTACTCGATCTCTATGTTCCTGAAGATGGTCAGGTTCTGGTACTGACTGGCTGTACAATCTTTGATAGTTGAAGTTCTCGATGATGGTCACGATTTCGCCTTTCTCTGACACAACTACGCCCTGCTCCTTCCTCATCTTATAGATGAGTAGTTTTCCTCTGGTTGTTTTGGAACGAAGGACCTTCATGTTCATATTGTCCTCAATGGCTTCTTGAATCATCCGCTTGTTGTGTGCTCTCAAGTCTCTACGATCGCTCTCTTTACCAGTCTGTCCAGCTGGCGGTACTCTGGTACATCGCGATCCATGACTCTGACCATGTCGTGTAATAGTACGCTTCGAATATTCGAATATTCACTAATGTATTCTGAGTATTTTCTGTGTATCGTTTTGCAATAATAGTGACCTGAGCCCGACTCTGACCTGAGCTATGATTCGCCGAAATTGTGTACGCCGAAGCCGATGCATTGGACCGTTCGTTCTGCCTTGTTTCGCTGTTGTCATATCAACATAATATTCCTATTAGATATTTTAAAATTGTTTCACAGCTGTTTAAAGTAATATTAACTGTTTAAAATTTTTGGGTTGAAAAATATAACAGTAAACTTTATTATACGATACGCAACGCAGTCTGAAAATTAAATAGACTTATATTAATTGATCGTACATCAATGCATTTTATAAATATAGGGTTTTTATAAAGACTTATTATGCAGAGTTAAGAGTTACAGTTAATTCTGGCAACGTTGCTCTTTAGATTTCGCTAAGACCCCCCTCTTAGCTTTATGTACAACCAAGCCCCCCGGCCCGAGTAAATTCGCCTATGATATAAAAATGTATAATTTAATATGTATTTAATATCCACCTATGTACGTATTAGGGTGCCGCTTACTGTATATTTAACACATTGTAAATAAAATGGGGAAAACATTTTTCCTTTGAAGTAGCATTTCCATATAGTCCATAACAGTTTTACTGATTAAATTATGTCGCAGGTGCGGGCGGAGTATCCGTGACTGACGCCAGTGGAAAACCCTATGTCGCCTCCAACGGCAGCATGGCGTCCATGAACACCACATCCACCACGGTGGGGTCGACAAACGGATCGACAGTAGGATCCTCAATTACGCGGTCCCCTCTTCGGTCCAGCTTGAAAAAGCCGAAACCCAAAGACGGCTTGGGCATACAGAATCCTGGATTTTCGGGGACGTCGCCCACGATGTCGAGAAACGGAAGTGTGAGGAAAGTGGTGAGGATACAGACTCACAGCACAGACGTATAACATACCACGAAATTATTGTTAGACGGGAAGAGTTGTGTAACATCTAGATATGCGTTGCATGTCTCGAGACAGATAGTGTTTATGTAAGGGTGAATTAAAAATGAATTGTCGACATGGTAAATATGTTCGTATTATTTTTTCTGAGATAATGGTCTCTAGACAGTTCATGAAAAAAAATATCACAAATTGGGGTATTATTTTGACCCATTGCCAAGTATTTTTAAATTGATTTTGCATCATGTTATCATTGTTTTGTATATAAAATATAATCTTCTCAAAAACTATAAATCAGTAGCTAAAACTTTTTTCCTGGGTTTTCATGCAAAATCTTGCATGATTTGTGGTTACTTTGCACCGTTGCACCGGGTCAAAGATGGTTTTAGATTATATGCCCATAAGTTCATGCATTCATGTTCAATCTGTTTCCCTATAAATGTTTTAGACCATATACTCAGAAGTTCGTGCAGTGATGTTCAACCTGCTTTCCTCAAAGTGATGGATGAAAAATGACAACTCATTGGATTACATGAACTTTTATGAGCTTTCCAAAGAAAAAGAGAGGTTCTAAATTTATAGAAGGAAGAGGACCTCAATCTGATGATTTTGATTACAGATGCGATCATTCGTGGAGAAAAGGATTTATTTTACTAAAATCCGCTAAAAAAAATACAAGCGTTTCAACATTATACTTTCCAGTGGTGCAAAGAAACACACCCCGACCAATGGGAGACTGCTAAGTGTTTAAAAAAAGGTTATTCCTTATTCACAAATGAGTCCTCTATGATTTTGTTCGATAAAAGTAAATAAGAAAAATGTCCAATCTTATAATAGTTTCAGCGAAATCTTCAAAATAACTTTTAAAAGCGGAACAAAATAATCCCTGTTTACGATATGTGTTTCTAAGCCTTTAACTTAGATTTGTATGCCTTCGTTTCCAATTTTTTATATCATTTCAAACATTTCATTACCTACCTGAGTGTTGTAAACAATACAGAAGTTCAACTACTTTTACATATGTATTTTGCCTGGAACTTTACTTTAAAACGCCTTTTCAAGTCTCAAAGTATTTTCGAAATAACGAAAGTACATTTACAACACGTATCTCTTGTTAAATGTTGGTTGATTGAGTGATGTGACTAACGTTGTTAAGATGATCCAAATTATTGGCAAACTTCGACAACTATTAGTAGATATGGTTGATCAGACTCAGGACAATGCAGAAGGGCCAAGAAATAAAAAAAATATATATCCAACACACCTTTTATGAAGCAATAATAATAAAAGCTCTTCAAAAAAGTCACGTTTGTCATACACATCTGAATATATACAACTGTAGTAATACTGGAGATTTATTGGAACACAAAACTCACGTAGTACCATAAATTACTCTAGATAATAAGTAAGAGTATAGTGTATATTGAAAACCTTGGTTATACAAAACGAAACTTATGTGATGCATTTTCTTTGTATTTCAAATGCATTATGTTTGAAGTGGTATATTAATTTGTGTAGTTAATGGAAAAAAATGAGATATTTAGGTACCTACTTAAAAAAAACTTGGTTTAACTATTGTCAGTTCATAAAAAGCGATAAAATGGTTGAAAGAAAGGAAGTTAACTTCAGAACTCTATATGTTACTTTTATACTAGTCAAAAATTAAGTTTAGATTTATGTTAAAAAAAGTTGATTCCAATTTTTCTAATTCCTGTGGCTGTATGATAATACTAATGGTATTGAGGACCAAATGTAATTAAGTTGATTGAAATAGCATATAACTTTTCCTGTTTGAATACGACATGTTCTTTTTTAATCCACCCTATTTTATATTGCAGTAACTGCAGATATTATTCATTTTTATTTGTTCATATGATTTATGCAATTTGTAAATAATCTGTTGTATATAATTTACAAGGGCAAGTGTTAAGCAACTGTTTTCCTTTATTATTTTTTTGAGAATGTTAAATGTTAGCACTCGTACGCTGTACGATATAAACTTGTCTTCCATAATAAGCTAATTTTTTGCATTCATATTCAATAATGTTCGTATAAACTAGCAAAAATTATAAACGTTTTATATACAATGTCATTCCTTTATTAGATATTATATTCTATACACAAAAAATGTTCACATTCAGTCTAAAGTTATTAATACTTAATAACTTTCGCTTAATGAAAGCCCCTTATTATTCTATATTCTGAGTTCTAACGAGGATTTTGTTCGCTGTATGTACAATCAACTGTACATACAATTAACTGTACATACTTTTTGTACAATTAACTGTATGTTTAGAATTTACTCAAAATAACTGTTAAAACAATTAGGTACTGAACTTTTTGCATGTTTTATTCAGCATAGTTATATCTTAGAAAATGGGTATTCACTGAACACTGAACTTATAAATATGTAAGTGTTAATTTTCAGTGTTAACTCCTGTGAAGAAAAATTAATACTTTTGTTTGAAATAAATGTAAATTTGTTGATAGTGTATTACAGATATTAAATATCTTTCTCATTCACCATATCCAACATAAAAATAGTTATTTAAATTCCTACGGACAATAACAACGGATGTAATAATGCACAGAACTCCTTGAATGATGCAACAAAGTCTATCACGCTAAGTTTGTCGCAATTATTTTCCTGTCCACAGTATCCACAAATACTCATCTCAGGAGTGCAAACAACTTTGAAATTAAAGTTTTATATCCCTAAGCGTCTAAAAGCAATATCCTTGTGGGGTATTAGGTAGGAACTGTAGGAAAATTCTCCTACAGTTGCAAGTAAATCCACTTCCGAAGAAAAACATACCGCATTTGGCACGTTGAAATATATCTTTCTATAGTGAAGCTTCGATTAATTTAGTTTTAACTAACGTCTGCAATTGCACTGTTCTCCATTTTGGAATTTTTTGTCACTCCTTGATATTTTTTTGGGTTTTTTGTGTCTACTGTAATGTTGTGAATTCAAATATGAGTTCGGTTTTAACGTATCACCCATAAGTTTTCAGAGAACAGAAGAAAAATATAAAATATGAGAAACCCAAACCATAAGTAATCTATTCAATTTTCGAAGATTTAAAAAAAACAAAATCTTTTTTTACAAAATATACTTCATTTTGTATCGAAGATCGGTTTCACGTTTGAGGGCCCAACAGTAGTCTGCTAACATTTTTGGGATCCATTTTCCACTATACCGCTTCTCCATTTGAGTAATTTGCTGGTGAAATATTTCGCCGTGTTCGTCTGAAACTGCACCTAAATTGTCAGGGAATAATTCCAAATGGGAGTGACAAAAATGCAACTTAAAGGACATGTTGCAACCTAACGTCTTGAAAAAGTTCTTCAACTACATCTTTGTAGTGCTTCGATTTCTTGTTACCTAGAAAGAAACCAAAAACATACGTTTTTGTTAGCGCATAAAAAATAAAGTATATAATACGATGTTGCTTACCTTACACGTTTCCAATGCACCCTAAGCTAAATTTTAAATATGAACAGATCAAAAAATTAGGTAGGAAATAGTAAAACAAGGAGTATATAAAAGGTGGCGTAGTAAATAATGTCCAAATTAATTTACACCAGAGAAATTGGTGGGCCGGTATTATCTCAATGCCCGATATTACCCGCAAGACCAATATCCCCCCCCCTTCTCCTATTTAAACACGGAAATAATTACTGTAACATATTTTATTGTGTAATCAGATATATTTTGATGAGTTAATTGTAAAGGAAAACAGTTATTGCACTTTCTGTATTCTATTGTACTGCTTTATAATACAGTAACTTGTATGCAAATTATATAGTACAAACTATGTTAAACGCTTTTGAACGCTTTCGATGCACGTTTAGGGGTGCTAGATGAAATTTGATGTCTACACCCGCAGTACCATTCTACAAAATTGGTAAAATTTTGTGTCTGACACGCTTTAGAATATTCGTATTTTATAAGAAAGATTTTGATAGATAAGAACTATTTTTGTATGTTTTACTTGTTGTATTTTAGTCCTTTGATTAGAAAAATCCGTCCATTTTTATACTGTGAAATGTTGCTACTGATTTTGTGTTTAACACATCTATATATTTTATAAAAACCGTTCATAGAATGGGGAAATTTATTAATATATTTTATTATTGTTAATATTATTATTACCATAATCTAAGTTGTGCTAGGGTAAAGGAAATGGGGCTGTTTGAAATGGGAGATGATGTGCAATTACTTAGATAAAACTAAAATATATTCTAAGCGTATAACGCATTTTTTCAGTCAACCAAATTCGTCAGAGAAAAGGATTTACTTTTTGTTTTTATCAGTATGAAAATATTTATTCAATGCCAAGAATATATTAGTTTTGGATTTTCTACTCTACCACGGAAAAAATGTTGACCAGTTAGGCATGATTGGTATCTCCCTGTAATACCTAAGAATAGCATTGTAGTTTACACAACTGTAAAAAATTCAAATAGAAAATACCAATATATTTTTATTCAATAAGCAATGGAAATTATGTTTGTAGGTATAGCGGTACTGTTTCCAAAAGACCATCAAATCATTTATTAATGATTCATGGGTTTGATCCTTTGGTCCTCCGTTTTTTTCTAGAACGGACAGGCTGTCCTCATTTTCCACGTGTTGTGAACGTATGCTGGTGAGAAGGTGTATTATTTGTATATAATTAGGTTATATTGTTAAATTCATGAAATCCATTTTTATACAATTGCTAAATTATGTACATCCTTAGCTTTATTTATATTTATGTGATACTATAATATAGCTGTATCATTTCGATAGTTTTTTTATTTCTTTTCCTACAAAATAATGAAAGATAATCTCGCTAATTGGAAATTGGAAATCTTCTGGAATTGTAAACTTTAATCATTCTATCTATACCCAAATAGTACCCAAACAGTTTTCTCAACCTATGATTTTATGAAAATATTTATAAGTAAATGTAAATGTTTTTTAGGGCCCTATTTATGTAACAGATATCCCAATTAAAACATCCACATGAATAACTGTAGAAAAGCCGCCAATCCAAAAATGACTTTAACAAAAGTTGTTTGGTTTGGAGAGGGGCCATCTGACCATGTAATCCAGCACCTTTTCCCGGCATCCTGATACAACCCTGAGGCACCCAATATATTTTTTTTTTAATAGAAACCCCTAATTTTCATTGCAGAATCTAATTCTACAGGAAAAAGTACGCCCTAAAAGCTTTATTTTTCTGACATCAGCCTCATCAGAAAAATGACTTCTCGAATATCTCGCGAATTCAAGGTCATGGAAGCCACAAATATTTGAAAAAATATTTGAAGAAAAGCATGGATAAGCATTCGTAAGAAGCTTATTAAGAAATTACTTCAAAAACCTATTTTGGACGTATTTTCTCCCGTAGAATCAGATTCTGCAATGAAAATTGGGAGTTCCCATTAAAAAAATGGGTGCCTCTGGGCCGTATCAGGATGCCGGATAAGGTGCTGGATCATATGATCACATGGCTCCCTCCAAACCAAACAACTTTTGTTAAAGTCATTTTTGGATTGACGGCTTTTCAACAGAGTTATTCATGTGGATGTTTTAAAATGGGACACCCGGGTGTATGACCTGAATTCCTAAATGAAAATTAAAATTGATTATACATTGTACATATGTATGTAACTAGAGTTTTTTTACACAAAAGAACAAATTTTAATTCACTTCCATATTGATATACAGGTTGTGTAAAGCCGACATCGGCCACTTATGAAAAAGGACAAACAGAAGGGAGACGACAGATAAGAAGCAACCGCATATGCATCGAAGGTAGTGGGAAAATAAGACCGGCCCACCACCAGTAAATGTGGAATAGCGAGGGAGGCACCTAAGCGCGCATTGGCGGAACAGTCCGCGCGTCGTTCAAACGCACAAACTTTGCTACGCAGCGCGCTTAAGTTAAGCGCGCCACGAGAGTTCAGGCAGAGTTCCGCCAATGCGCGCTTAGGCGCCGCCCCCCGCTATTGCACATTTGGTGGGCCGGTCTTATTTTCCCACTACCTTCGATGCGTATGCGGTTGCTTCTTATCTGTCGTCTCACTTCTGTTTGTCCTTTTTCATAAGTGGCCGATGTCGGCTTTACACAACCTGTATATACATACATACTACATCTAAACTACCTACGGACCCAAACAGGAAAAAACTTCACCCGTGATCCGATGGGCGATCTAATCGAAGTCGCCGAAAGTGAAACGAAAATCTGATACTCTACTTATGACAAACAAAAAAGAGTTTAAAAAATATTTTTTCTACAACAGCTCTTAAAGTACTACCTTCCCGCACCCTTCACAGTTTGTAAAATTTTATTTTTACACTCTAGTGCCTAAAGAAAATGACAATAGAACCGAATAGAATTATAAAAGGACTGCGTACTTATTACAAAAATACCCAACTGAAGTATAATTGATACTGGATTTCTTTTGGTTTCATACTGTATTGGTACTGGTACTTGTATGGTACTGGTAGTGATATTCGTACTGGCATGTTTTAGTGAACATTTCATTAATTGAAATTATAATTCCGTGAGATTATGTTATTATTGACATTTGCATTTTGTGACATACGTAGACTGTTCTTATCTGTCGGCTACGTTGACTATGAGTGATGACGTTTCTTAATTAATTTTAAGTACTTGTTTGACATTTACATATGTATGTCAAATTTTAACATATAAGTACAAAGGTAACTTTGAATTATTTAAGTCTTCTAAACATAGTTGCAATAAAAAAGATTATTGCAGATTGCATACAATATTTTTTTCTCTACCCCAATTTTTATATAAACAATCCTAAAAGTTCTTTAGGCGCCAGCGCCTAAACAAAATTTATGTTATGTTTGTTTTTTACGTAAAATATTCGGTTGTAGAAAAATATTGTATACAACTCGTGTATAGAGATCCTTTTTTTACTCGTGTGATTGTCGTGTGAGCCGTAAGCGAGTGAAAATTCAAAATTTGATTGAAGAAAATCGACAAGAAAATATGTACTCGCGGAGGAAGTATATGCATATAAAATGTAGAATTATACTAGTATATACCTGAAATCCGACTACGGGATACTTTTAAGTTCAGTCCTTAGATGAAAACGTATATGAATTGGACTAGGAAATAGTTGCACTTTTTTTTTTAATAATAAATTAGTGAAAAAAATGGAGTTTTTTCAGTTTTTTGCTTATATAAGAAAATATATTGAAGCAATTACATCGAATCCAATAGGAAAGTTGTAGAGAATTCAAAAACCTTTAAAATGAAAAAAAAATCAAGTCAATCGGTACATTTTTCGCTGAGAAAACTCGGAAAAAACGCAAAAAATTACCTTTTCTTAATAAATTCGTAATTCAAGTATTTTTGCATTAGAGGAGTCAAACTTGTGGGAAAATGTAGGTAATATCACGAATAATGAGCGTGCAAAAACTGGATTATGTCCGATGAATAGTTTTTGCGCAATAATAGTCGAATAAAGTTTTTTACATCGTATTTTGAATATTCCATAACACGTAGAGCGATAGATTAAATACCATTTTCTAGACGGATTCGGAAACTATAGAGTGTAAACTACAATTCGTCCATTTACTTTGTTTCATTTAAATGCCATTAAATTGGTGTAAAACGCCTCTGAACACCGCGCGAAATTTGCTAGTCGCTGCCGTCGCTTCCCCTCGCTCCCCCGCCACAAATACCTCGCTCGGCTGTCAGCGCGCCGCCGAACATTTTGCGCGGTGTTCAGAGGCGTTTTACACCAATTTAATAGCATTTCAATGAAACAAAGTAAATGGACGAATTGTAGTTTACACTCTGTAGTTTCCGAATCCGTCGAGAAAATGTTATATAATCTATCGCTCGACTTGTATTATGGAATATTCAAAATACGATGTAAAAAACTTTATTCGACTATTGTGCAAAAACTATTCATCGGACATAATCCAGTTTTTGCACGCTCATTATTCGTGATATTACTTACATTTTCCCACAAGTTTGACTCTTCTAATGCAAAAATACTCGAATTACGAATTTATTAAAAAAAGGTAATTTTTTGCGTTTTTTCCGAAGTTTTCTCAGCGAAAAATGTACCGATTGACTTTCATTTTTTTTTTCATTTTTAAAGGTTTTTTTGAATCTTCTACAACTTTCCAATTGGATGCGATGTGATTGCTTCAGTAGCTTTTCTTCTATAAGCAAAAAACTGAAAAAAACTCTACTCTAAACATTTTTTTCCCTAATTTGTTATAAAAAAAAAGTGCAACTATTTCCCTAGTCCAATTCATATACGTTTTCATCTAAGGACTGAACTTAAAAGTATCCCGTAGTCGGATTTCAGGTATCAATCGTGTCATATCAAAAAGCTCTATTGACTGGCCTATAGGTGTTTTATACAAAGTTCATGATAAGATCAACTGAAGTAAACTTTATATTACAATTTACGGACTTCAACTCAATTTAGTAAGACTAATGGTAATTCACAATTGCACACAACAGCAATTACAACCAAATATTTTTATACTAATAAAACGAGCCAATCTGATAAATTATACAATTTAATCGATTTACTTTTAAATTATACATTAACACACATTTTTACATGCATTCTTAAAAAATAAATAACAATTGCTGGGGACAGTAAACACTAGATAAAACTAGATCTAAAACACTTATCACTTTATTTTATTATATACATAAGTTCTGAACACATCGAGACTTCTAGTTTTCCCTGTTACTTCGATGGGACACTCGATATCAGTTCTCGCCTCTTGTAAACGGGTCCGGCCTGTGAGTTGCTGGCCTTGTCGTCTTTTTTCACCTCGGCCGATGCAGCCTCTAACGCTTCTGCGTCCGGTATGTGCCTCGTCTGGTGTCTGGAATCCGTGTACCTCCTCTTCGTGTATTTCTTCTTTTCCCTTTCCGAGGACGATAGCACCGGCGACTTCGGTTTACTAGTGTCTATCTTGATGATTCGCTCAAAATCGGCCGTCTTCGATCTTAAAACGGCATTACCGATATTAGAAATACTCGGAGTAAACTTTGGTTCCGTAGGTTTAGATTCGAAAATTGCGCTTCTGCTAAAATCTGAAGTAGTCGCGCTTCTATTGCTGGCATCAGGACTGATCGCTCCTTTACTTGTGTCCGAGCTCGTCGAACTGATTCTCTGTTTGGTGTAAGAAACTTCCCTCTGGTATGCTTTTGACGACTCTTTGATTTCTTTGATTTGCTGTACCTCCTGTATCGAAGAAAAAGACACCTTCTGCAGCGTAGGTGCGTTCTCTTTGGTTATAATGGCACTTTTTACGGTCTTTGTGGAGGATTTCGGCGACTGTATTTCGTCAGGTATATAATTAACGGACGTATGGACGCTGTCTGGGGATGTGGGGGGGAGTCGAGGCCCATGATGGGGGAGAGCTGTACATACCCGCGTCGGCGATACTGCTAGATACTGAAGTAGGAGTGTTCTGAACTGGGCTGGAGTATGTAGCCGATGATCCAACGGCTGAATCGTAGCCTTGCACCAAGGAAATGGAACCGGTTATGGGCTGAACGTTGGACGCCACAGAGGAATCGCTTCCCACCGAATGGTTCCTTCGCCTTGGCGGAGCTGTGGGCGTACGCACCACTCCCACGGTTATCTGTTGCCTAGCGTTGTCAACGTCCTCTATGTAAGGAATGTCATCGTCAACATTGTAGGATAGGGACTGATTTTGCGTGTGCACTGGTATGGTCAGGCTGGCAGTTATGACGCCGCTGTTGTCTAGTACGTACGGGGATGATTTTCGCCTCTCGTACGCATCGTCGGAGACTTTTAGGACGCGAGTAACGTCGGTGTCCGTATGAGTGGAGCTCGTGCTCTCCAGGGACGAGGATCTATTCTTTGAGTACTGGACGTCGTCTTGCTTTTGTCCGGTGAACCGTGAGATTATCGTCATCGCCGAACTGGTAATGCCACCCTCTTCGTTTTTCTCTCGACGACGACGAGAACTCCTCTCGCGAATTTTATCCTTATGCCTGCAAATAATAAATTAATCAGTAAAATAGCAAATGAGAGAATGAGAAAACTCTTTCAAAAATAAATTCAGCGTAAAAATAAAGAATGTTTATGCAATGACATGCATTCTTTAGAACGGTATAGGATATTACAGACTGGAAGGGTCAATCTTCGAAAAGTTGAAGGAGGCCAAGAAAGGAGTTTTTTCGAAATTTTAGGACAAATGAAACTTAGCAAAAGGAGGAGGGTCATTAAGGAGGTTTTTTTTCGCTTGTAGCGTGATCGGATCGTGAAGAATGCAGAAAAACACTTGACTGTGGTTTTGTAAACATAGTATGTCGTGTTCATATTCCTGTTCTTGTTCTTAACTAAATATTATCATAAGTTTAATCTGCAGCCCATAAAAGTTTATTTCAACGATTTTGTATTTTTTTTTATAAATTGGTTGCATCTCACTAAGAAGCTTTGACATACCAATAAGTTTAAAATGAACAACATTTCACAGATAGTACAAGGTTAGTTTTATAAATGCAAACCCCACTTTATTATTTTTTTTATTCTTAATCGATTTCAATCGAAAAAGTTAAAACCCATCTCAGAAGGGTTTTTTACGTAGAATCCAGATAGGCTAACGGATCTACTAAAGCTACTTATATATGTATGTATAAAATGGATGTAAAACATTAAGTCTTTTAAATGGAGTACCTTGCATATTTTCATAATCCATTACTATACAGATCAGTGATCCCGACGATCCGACGCCAGGTTGTGCTTATTGTTAGGAATAATGACCAAGACGTGTCCCATCCCACACCGCCTCCCCTTAAACACCTCAATTTTTTTTTTTGGCTAGGAATATTTTCTATCTCTAAGTCAACATATTTTAAATAAAAGTAAACCATATATTATTCCTTAAATACAACAATTATCTATATAACCTACCCCAAAACTAACAAAACTACTTGCTTGAACAATATTAACAACTACAAACACGGATCCATTCGGATTCCAATAACATCGAAACATTGCACTTTTACTTAACGCGCCTTTTGCTTACCTTGTTAACATTATCAGGAGATGATTAAAGCTCAAGTTTCATTAAGGCCATGTCCATTATAGACACAACATTTTTTTATTTGCTTACGAAACGTAGTACTTTCAATATGGCAGTTGAATATAAGCATGAATTATTGATTCACAATATAGTTTCTGAACAATTACACAAAAAGTAATAAAACCATATAACATATATACGTATTTGGATTCATAATAATACAAAGATCCTAAATTCATTAATATATACATGGTGTTCTACTAAAAAAAAAAACTTTTATATACTCATTTTATATACTTATATAATATACGTATGTACATCAGATATCGGCCGGTTGTAAAAAAAGGACATATTCTACACTTATTTTTCTAACAACTAGCATAGGTGATGAGAGGGTCGGTCTTAATTCACTACCTTTGATGCCTATGCAGTTGTTTCTTATCTGTCGTCTCACTTCTATTTGTCCTTTTTGATAACTGGCCGATGTCTGATGTACACATACAATATGTAAGAAGCTTTAGCAAAACTGTTGTTCTATCTGGATTCTACGTAAACACCATTCGAAACAGGATTTTACTGTTTTTTTTTTTAATAAAGGGGGTGTTCACTTCTAAAACTAACCCTGCATATTAAGCTCCTCTAAGTGATATGTAACCAAATTAACGAAAAAAATAACAAACACGATGAAAAATCGTTGGATGACTGAACTTCACTGGGCTGCAAAGTAAACTGTAACAAACGTTTAGCTCACGAAAAGTTAGGAAACACTTCGGACATATCCATTTCTTAAAAACCACAATCAATATCTTTCTGCATTAATTTTTATTTCAGGATCACATTACAGGCGAAAAAGTCTTCCTTAAATACCGTCCTCCTTTGTTTTCTTGTCATTAAAACATATGTTGTTTAATGTGCTGGTTATTTGATCTGTATGATATAGTAATAATGATATTGATAGGAAACGTGTTCAATCAAAACGTATTCATTTTCTGTAAAAGTCAGTTATTGCTTCTATAGATATTTCACTTTGGTAAACGGTTAGAGACTTGAACAAATAGTGTCGCTGTATAATGGAATCGTTAAATATGCCCCAAGTACATAGAAAAAAAAGTAAAAGGACCTACAAGACCAATTTTGTTGTTAATACCTTATTCTCATTCCAACATTAGGACCTCCAGTAGCTGCCGCTTCATGAAGAAACTCTTCCCTTGAGTACGTTTTTTTTTGGTTCGCAAGGAGTACCTCTACCATCCATGGTTAAATTTTCTATGGACATTTCTGATGTGGGCATGGTTGGAGTCCACGGTGCAGAATTACTCTCACTATCCACTTCGTCCGCATATCTGAAGGAATAGAATCTGTTAATAATGCCTCCCCAATCCTCCTAAATCTCTTACATTTTTACAAGTATTTAAATAAAAAGAGTAATCTTGAAGATTCTAAATGTTGCTTTAATATGGACATAATATAATAAATGGAAAACGGAAATAAAAAATGAGACATCAGATACGAGTACTTCAGTAGCTACTACAAATATTGAATTATATGTTTTATAATTCTATACTCTGGGAATTGAAATAATTTTAAAATTATCTCAATTATTGGCTAAAGACTCGTTTACAGAAACGGCTGTGTGACAAGGCGTATTATCGTGATGCAAAATCCAGTTGTTCTTGATATATGGTCTCACACGCATGACTCATTTTCGAAGTTTTTCAAGAACCTCTCTGTAAAAGTGTCGATTTACTGTTTGGCCCTGAGGCAAAAACTCTTTGTGGACAATTCTCTGGCTATCTATTTGCTAAAAGCAAATCAGCATGCATTTGATCTTCGACTTCGCTCATTCTTGCTTTTTTGGATCTTGGAGAGCTTGAAGTGTACCATTCCATGCTTTGGTGCTTGGCTTCCGGGTCGTACTCAATCACCCAAGTCTCATCACCAGTAACGACATGTTCCATAAAATGGGGATCATTTTCAATCAATTCCAAAAAGTCAAGACACCTTTCTCTCCTGATGTCCTTTTGTCCCTGCGAAAGGTCTTTTGGAACCATTTTTTGAAATCTAATGAACTGTTGTGTGATTTAAATTTAACTCGTCTCGATCATTCTTGTCGTTAACCGACGATCTGAACGCACAAGATCCCGTATTCTATCGACATTTTTCAATAATAATTTCAAACCAATTATGTATATAGTTGGTAAAGTACTTATATTTATTTGGTTCAATTAACGACATTTGGTAGCGCTCCTATAGGAGGTCAATATCATGGAAGAGCGGTTAAAAACTGATAGTGATAGAATGCGTCCCTAGGAATCGGTCGCAGTTACAAACGAAGACTATGGGTGACAACTCCGTGGTTCTATTAACAATCGCCGTAGTGAACGTACAAATCAAAACAAGAAATACTTGTTTTACCCGAATTAACCCAATCTCGTTTTAATGTAACCTAACCGATATTCATATTGTAACTAATATCCCTGAATGAGTCATGGGTGAGTCAACCTCAGTGAATCATCAATATGATATAAGGCTTTCGGTATGTCCCTCGGGGAGTGCCCCGGATGAATCTGGAAGTTATACAGTGTCGGTTCTCGATTAATCTAGATACTTATCGTAGGACATATTATAAGCCATCCGTATCGCCAACAGCTAAAATTCGGGCGCATTAATAACGTATTTGAATATAAGTAAATACCTCAGGTATTTCAATTCGATATCTCTGTGCGAGTTATTCAAGCCCTAGCCGGGCGAGTGGATTCTTAATTATCACGCCTGTGCTTGCCATAAATTGATACGCAGTAATCAATGCACACAGTGCTCCACAAAATTATAAAGTCGCCCCCATTTTTTCTCTATTTTGCCCACACAGCTGACTCGCTTTTGTAGAGAATAAATAGTTTCTACGCGAAATTTACAGTCAGTTTGGAATCGTCGCAAAATCATTTAACAAAGCATCGAACAAAAATCCGCGTCAAATCACTTGAAGAAGACGAGTGCCCGTCGATTACACAATACGGTTTAACAACTTATATAACTGGTCCCACTCGTTCACAAATTCACCCTCTTGACCTCCTCAGTGGTACGAAACTGGCGGTATCTTCAAAAACTCGACGAACTAAAATTCTCCAAACATTTTCACATCTCACTGCAAACGAAAAAACTCCATGTAGGGGGATAATTGCTAAATCCGCCACTGAGCAATTGTGCATGGCGGAATCATACGAATACTCATTGGTATTTACAGTACGCGGTACGTGAGATGTGAATGGAATTCCATCGTGTTTCTCCATGAACGGTAAAGACATCCACCAAGAATCTCCTGATACTCTTCGGAAATTTCGATTTCATACGAGACGACACGACATGAATGTAAGCGGACCTTGCAAGAACAGTGAAGACGCACCACTCTATCAGCGCACCATCAACGCAGATACATTCTCAAGTCTCTCCAATGTAGATTAAATCCATTGCAACCTTTTACCCTTCTTGGAAAAAATCGATGGAATGCAATTCGTTTTTCAACAGAACAGCGATAGAATATATGTATCGCAAAGTACCAATGAGTGGTTCCGCCGCCTACAGTCGCCTCTTGTTGATTGGCCGGCGCGTTCGCAGAACTTAAACGTATGTAATTGAAAATGGACAATTTTAGTTTGTCTAATTTACGAGGATAATCACATGAAGAGCTCAAAAGGGTGATTTTATACGAGTGGGACCAGTTAGATGACAATTTGGAGCTGCTACTGACTTCAAAGAACATAATTTTGATAATTTTTGATACGTTGCTTCGTTCAATGTTTCGAATTTGTTTAATTTGCATTTGTCAATAATGTGATTTTATAATTTTGTGGAAGCCAATTTTCATTCCAAACATAAATGCAAACGGTATGGGCAAAACGGCGAAAAATGTGGGTGGCTTTATAATTAATTTCTAATTAAACTAGAAATTAAAATTAAATTATAAATTTATAACAATATATGGAGACATCCAAAAAAAATGTCATCAACTCTGGCTATGAATGAGAGAGATGGAAATAGCGGTCATGTCTAAGCTTTTCGGTTATGTCAAACTTTTGACAGGTGACCGTCACAATTTGTAAAATAAACAATGACTGTCATATGATGTGACAGTCTTGACAAGTAAATAAGGTTATAAATTCATCATGGTCTCGCTCACCATGACCCCACTCCAACTTATAACAGGATTAGTTGCCATAGTTATCATACGGAATGAAATGAAAGCTTTTACCAGAGAAAGAATCTGTTAACCCACGAAAGGCGGTGGTAAATCATATCCGGATTATCCTTACGCTTATGTCGTCGCAGAATGGACGTGAGTGCATTTTCGTAAATTCCTAATATTCGTATTGGACGTGACAAGAATCCAATTTATGATTTTTAAGATGTACTCACTCGTCTGCGCCCGCAACCGCATCCCTTTTACTCAGCAGCTGATCTAAAGCCTCCGGATGGGAATCCATCATATGCAAATACACTTCGTCTAGGAGTTCGGCGGATACATTGAAAATTTCCTTGAAATGATCGATAAGCGTCCTGACTACGTTAATTATGTCTATCCTGTCTTCCGGCCTATCGGCGGTATCTTTCGAACCAGGTTTTATGCAGTGTAAAATGTTCGGTGCAAATACTGTCGCTAAATTGTTCGAATCCATCTTGTTTCCGGTAATTGGAGCGCCTGAAAATAAATTCCATAAATTCCACTGCAGCCTCTGCCTCGAGGTATTGATGTTGTCTACTCACCTGACTCGTCTTTCGAATCGTTAGAATATCTGGCTACGATGGCGAGAAAACTTAACAAAGCATACAACGTGTCCCTATTAGCTGAAGGAAGTAACTGGATTAAGTGTTGCAGAGCTTCGAACTGCAGCCTTCTGTTGCGTATCCCTAGGAAAAATGAGGATAATTAATTGTCACATAATATGTTCAGTAGAAGTTTCTTTGGCTCTAGTAAAACCAACTCGAGAATAAAAAAAGTTTGCGGAACTATATTGGTTACTAGAGGACTTAGTTTGATCAGGTCTTAGCGTAAATAACCGTAGAAACGTAATAACGGTAAAGCATCCAGAAATTCGGACAAACAAGACAACTGCAGTGTTATATTGGATTTCGTATCGCTCTTATATCCATTACTCTATGTATATTCCAACATTAAAAATAGTTGTTGGCACTACGAATTATAATGATTCTGAATTTATTTGAAAATGTACTACTAGGCACATTATCTAAACAACATTTTATTTCAACTATAAGCTACAAACAGAACATGAGTTAACAATTTAAAAAAAATTGTATCTCAAACTTATATCTCAAAATAGCTTTAATTACAAATTACCTGAAAATGAAAACAAAATAATATTTTCTAAGGCAAAACTATCCTAACCATTTTCTAAATGCAAAAACAAATATAACTAGGATCAAGACATATCATCAACTAAAGTAACGACTAAATACCCCTCAGTAAGAAGCAACGTACTTTGTGTCTGGACAAACGCATGGTATAAATCTCTGCAAAGAAGGGGATCGGGAAGGTCCCTAAGGTACTCTTTAAGTAACGTTGCCACGTCGTGCGGACACTGGTCATCTTCTAAAGTAGTTTCTTTACCACAGTCAAAATCTTCTCTTAACTAGAACAATTTAAAAATTTATAAAAACAATAAAAAACACAAGTAGTCAAATATTTTTTGTTTTTTGTTCAGGATTTGAAGCAGCATATTGTAATGAATAATCAAATATTCGAGTGTTGAAACAGAACTTAGCTAAACGTTAAGTAAAAAGGCAAACAAGTTCACAAAAATATTTGAAAGTCCCTTGTTGAATAAACTCACTAGCTATCAACCCTTCTACTATTTCTAAAGCAACTTTAGATCATAAAAGCTTTTAATTCTGCCGTGATTATATATTTAATTTTCTTAATAATAAAAACCTCAGAACTTAACAGATGTAAGAGGAATAAATCAAGATATGCGGGATTCAATTCCACGGCATACTTTGAGGACTTTTTTACTATACATATCGGAGTAATTATAGGGTGATATCATTATATAATTATTTGCAATTGAATATATTTGATTGTATTTTAAATCCACTGAACATTTCTAACAAAATTTGGAACTTAAAGTAAATTGTTTTGATGAAATTGTGTAAAAAATGTTTTACACATTTTGTATTCGGACATTAATAATACCTGGAACAGTATTGAATTGAATTGATTTTTTTAGGCCGCTTTTCAAAAGCCTTGTTTTTATAAAAAAAAAACGACTTTTTCCACGAAACACCGAACTACTACACTTTTCTCGACGCACCACGTTTCGCCAACCAAGTTGGCATCTTCAGGAGAAGATTAAAACGCGCGTCGAGAAAAGTGTAGTAGTTCGGTGTTTCGTGGAAAACGTCCAGTTTTTTGTTTCTACGCCGAAGGTTCCAGTACCCACTCCAGAACCCTATTTTTATGACAGAACTAGAAAGATCACAAGACAACAGAAGATCAAAGAACTCAATTGACAAGCATGCATGATCAATTTTTTTTGTACAAGCATTCTTGAATGTCAGTATGAAAATTTTGCGCAAACATTTTCATACAGATAGTCAAGTACGCTTGTACAAAAAGATTGATAATGCATGCTTGTCAAGCTTGCAGTTACGTGTGTAGTCAGCTTAAGGTAAATAACGTAGGTCACATACGGATTTCTTTAAGAAAACTGACTTTATAATTATATATTTGAAACAAGGTAAGAAATAGTGATCTTTTCAATTCCGTCATAAAATATAGGGGTTTTCGTTTAAAAAATATCAATGACGTCATCACCTTTTGACAAGCGGACGAAAAAATCCAAAACCGGTAACAAAACATGGAATGGTATCTTTTGATACATCCGAGCGATTTTTCAAAAAAAAATCGTGACTTTATCCATAATTTACGAAAGCACTGTACATAGAGTACAATTATTACTCACAACTTATAATCAACAAAATAATTATTATTTAACCCAATCTATATTGGTTCAGATAAACATTGTATTTGAAAATTTGTTGTTTTACATAGTTTCTTATACTTATAGAACAATTCATTTTTATGCATGTTTGTGCTTTATTTTATATTCAATAATTATAGTATATAATATTAACGTATTTATTTTTACCTGTCTAATTCTCTTCTTCGAAGTACTAACTCTAAAAATACCCAAAGTGTGCAGCCCGTGCTGCTCCAAATGTCTAAAACATTCCGATAGAATATTTGGAACGGCCGACTCTTCTTCCATTGCACTTCCTGGAATATCTGCCGTGGACCCACAGGAGATGGCATCTAACAGACCTGGAACGCTTCCTACCATCCTACCTTTCATCATTAGGCTTTCGCAGGAACCTCCCTGAACAACAAAAAACTAAATGAAAAACTTGCTCTACTAAACCAACTATTGTAATTATGTGAACAAATTAAGAAAGTGTATGTATAGCATTTTTTAAAATAAGTAACTCGATGATAAATCAATGGAAAATGTTCACTTCATTCAGTCGAAGTTAATTCTTAACAAATTGTAAGTACAACCGGAAGTTTCGATTTCAAGCAACCACGAACAGCTGTTTCATTCTAACAAAAAAAAAGAAACAAAAATAAATGGCAATATGGTCTGCAACCTATACATACCTACATAAACTCCAAACTGAACAGTGACTATGTTTTTATTTTGTATACATTTTTATACATACATTTTTTATACAAACACCTGTGGTTGTTTGAAAGCTAAGCTGCAGATGGTGAAATATAGTTTGGTGTTCCTTAATCACTTATCAAGTCCTCGAGTAAAAGTCCAATTTCATTTGGAGTTCATGTATTTATGCTGATGAGTTCCATTAGAACGAAACGTGGTTTGTTGAAAGCCAAACTTCTGGTTGTAAAACATAGTTTGGTATTACTTAAACACTTATCAAGCCCTTGAGCCTAATGGAAGTTATTTATAAGACTCCTGCATTGACTAGGGTAGTAAAAGTAAGTCATCATAGCTAATAACGCAGTCAATGTTCAGTTACATCATAACTGTAGGTACAGTGCAGCAAATTTGGCCGCGGAATGTGCGGTAGACAAAACCTGAAATTGTTTTTTCTGTTGCAGCTGCAGCACTGAATGCTTCGAGAAGTACAATCTGGAGAACAATTATGTGCTTGCGGCAGTTGCGGCTTGTGGAATTTAGAGTTCTCGTATTGTTATAACAGAGCAAGGGACCTACATAATCCTTTTGGGCGTAATTACTATCTAAGTAGAAGGCTTTAAAAGCAAAAAACCTTCAAACGAAATTTACTAAAAATAAATTCAAAAAATATTTACGAAAAAAAATGTTTCTTTTCATGATCACTAAGTCTTTTTAAATTGTAACTTTTGGAAATTTTTAGATTAAAAAAGTGATGGTAACTTAAATTGTTATTTCACCCCAGCATTTTGACATTTTACAATAGCAGACTGACCGATAGACAGACAGAAATAACTTTTTTCCTTGATCTTAAAATACCGATGCTTTAGAAAATTTTAGTCCTGTTTAGCCAATAAACATTCTTAAAACGTTTTTCATGAACACTACTTCTACCAAGAGAAAAATCACCAGACAGATTTTTTTTGTATAAATTCAATAAAATGTTAACACACACAGTTACATGTAATTTTTGAGTTCTTTTTTTCACGTAATCACATATTCTCCTAATTATAAAAAGACCCGTATTCCTGACATACCAAGTTGAATGATTTGTGAGTCTTTTAAAACGTGAAATATTCCCGGAATTTTAAATTCGGAAACATCTTAAAATTGGTTTTATTGCAAAACTCATATTATTGTTGTTAATCTGTGGTGTGTCTCGAACATCACCACGAATTGCATCACTCCATTGACGTCAGTCGCGGCTTAGTTGGCATAGATTCGGGAGTTTCTTAATTCGACACCGAAAGGCATTCTTTTAATCAAAACTATTTTTTAAAATCGCTGCATTAAAGAAAATCTATTAAACATAATTGTACGAATTGTACCTCAGTTAGGGAACTTAACTTAACTTAAGACAATAAAAGCAGTCAATAACAAGTCGAAAAAAATAGGAAAGGCTATATAAGAAAAATATGAAATAAACCGTTACTACAGAACACTGAAAAAAACCGCTGCATAAGGAATAAGTACTTCGACGTTCAATTTTTCCACATTTAATTAGAGTAACTCTAAAAAACATTAGATTAATTAATCAATTAATTATTAACATTAATTCTTAAAAATGTGATAATAGGTTATTGTTATTAGTAGGGTCCGGAAATGTGTGCTATAACACCTGGCCGGCCCTATAAAACTCTATGATAATGAAAGGGTATACCGTATTTTTAAAGCAGCTTGTAAATTATATACACGTGTATTTCTTGCCCGTGCTACGTACGACATTGACCCTTCCCGATAACGCGCCGGCACCCGCGTGTGCGCAATAGTACGCTATCCCAGTGTGGGAGGGCAGGATTGTCTAACGCAGTTTAACACTCGGGCAGACAAACATTCCGAGCCCTAGTTATTAGGAAATACCACGTGGATGTGGAAATAATATTACTTATTCAATTAACTTTTACAATTTTATTTTTACTTTTACTTATACTTCCACATTCACGTGGTACTCTGGTACTCTTGTACAATAAAAAAATATTGCATAGTGCAATGGTTAACTGCAAATCGAAAATATTATGAAATCCTTTACTTCGCACACCACTGATGGTTTTTTTAATCATTATAAATAGTTCAGTTATAATGAATTAACACACATCGTTAATAAAAATTATAAAAATCAGTTTTATAATTCTCTTTTATAAGATATTCTAAAATCTTTTTATTCTTTTCAAAATATAGTAATAATTACTTTTAATATCAGTGTTCAATTTTAATATCAAAGTAAATCATATACATGGAGCATAAAACGAAATTTTTAGACAGCACATTAATACATTATAAAGTGTAGTTTTCATAATATTTGTAGAAAATATTTTTAGATAGATTGGTACAGGCAGTATTAAAATTTTGCACACTCTGTGAAAAGCTGTGTCCTAACAAAACTGCTATAATACAGAAGTTTCACAATAGGTGGAATGAAAATAGATTCACCGCTAAATTTAACATGTTTATTGACTATATCGTTCTAAATCGTTTATTAAGTGTGTCACAAAAAAATGTGATAACAATGTACGGCTCTAACGTACAAAACAACATACATACGTAGAAATACTACAAATAATATTACTCACTACAAGATCACTTTTGTTTGCACAACAAATAATCGTTTTTTTTTTTTTTGTTTAAATCCGTATTCGTAAATTTTTGTAGAGGGTGATTCAAGACGACCTGTACCTATCGTAAAATATGGCTACCTACCCAAGTACAAGTACCAAATGGTCAAAATAAATCGCCTCGGTCTATACGAGGTGTGGCTATTAAATAACCGAACTGATGCTGCTACGAGCGCGCTGCGAGCATGTCGCTACAAGTTTAAACAGAATTGTGTCTGGTGATACTTTCCCCACCCTCAGCTCGCTGGACAAACCAGTGGGTCGCTCAGTTTGACTGCAGCAGCCGTTTGAATTAGTTTACGCACCAGTGATCCGTCGAAAAAATGTTGTGTTCAGATGGAGCAACAGGTTAATCTCAAGTTTCTTGTTAAACTGGGGAAAACATTTGTAGAAGGTTATGCAATGTTAAAAGAAGCGTAGGGGGAATGAATGTTTAACCCGCACACAAGTTTTTGAATGGTTTAAACGGTTTAAAGAGGGACGTGAAACGACCGAAGACGACCCGCGCCCTGGACTACCCTCAACGTCAAAGACGGGCGAAAACATTGAAAAAATTAGTAAATTAATCCGCGAAGATTATCGTCTAAGCATCCGAGGGCTTGCTGAAATAATAGGGATCGAGAAAGAATGTGTTCGCCAGATTTTGCATGAATCGTTCAACATGCCTAAAGTTTGCACAAAAATGGTGCCAAAACTCCTCACTCCCGAGTAAAAAGAATCAAGAATGAACATTTGCGCTGACCTTCTAAACAACATTGACACTAATCTGGGCTTGTTAGACACAGTGACACTGAAGGGGACAATATTCAAAAGTGTTGAGGCGGTTAAAGCAAAAGCGACGGAGTTTCTGAACCAGCTGACAGAAGCGCACTTCCAGCATTGCTTTCAACAATGGAAAAGTCGTATGGAGCGGTGTAGAGGTCGCCAAGGGGAGTACATTGAAGTCGAAAAAAGTTGCTGCTGTAATTGATAACGAATAAAAAGTGTTATGACGGCAGTTCGGTTATTTAATAGCCACACGTCAGATCTTAGAAATCTCAGTAAAACCGTTATCCTATAGTCTGTTTTTTTAATAAGGAAGAGTAGCAGCAAAATATACATTTACACAGTGCAGAACTTCCTCACAACTTTTAAGCGGTAAATTTAAAAAATTGATTTGTGAGATAACTGATTTTAACTTATGTATTATTTAATTTTTCATTTTTTTTATAGAATTACTAAACTTATTAAAGGCAGAATTATTGTTTTCAATAAATATTACTAATAAATTAACATAAACGCATTATACCATCACAAAAGGCACCTATGGCAGATTTTCAAATTAGTAATGATAGTACTTCCATGTATATGCCTGTGTAACAATGGCTTTCATTCGACAATGACATAACAAACTTTTAGTGAACAATTTTTGAATTATTCTTCCTAATTAAAAAACTAGTGTATCTATATATGTATTCTACGATGAACAAAAATTAAGAGGGGTGTTCATTATTTATAAAACAAACCCTATACATAAGCAAAATTCTGAACTGAAGCATTTTATAATTTGAAAACTCCCCACCCTAAATATCGCCCTTCTACTAACTAATACTGAAAATCGAAAACACACGTCAATAGTTCCATTTTCACTTTAAACGAATATTTGCAGCCTTCGTCATTCAACCACCTGGGGGAGGTAGACGTTACCCTTAAAAACTTCAGACAGTACATAATTTAGAAGCTCGTTTAATTCTTTTTCCACTAATTTCAGGTTTAACTCTTTTACTGTAGCACAATTTCGATGGTAGTTAATTAGCGTTTATTAAAAATAATTCATTTTTTTGTTATTTTTAGAATGCTCCACAGTCAGGAGTACCAAAGACAGATAGACCTTCTACCTGTTTTTGGTACTCCGGCAAAACATTCTTAAAATAGACACAACATTCTTTAAACAAAATAACTTTACAGTTAATCCTTAAATCCTTAAAATTTGCTGTAAAGCTATATTGTTAATTCAGTTTTACTTGTTGAGCTGTTCAATGATGGTTTTGATTAATTTTTAAATGAATAAACTGTGACAATGGTCTACTCTCGTCAAGAAACAAATATAATGATTTTTATTTATGGAGAGATTGGAAAGTGCGCACGAAAGGCGGCATTTATCCAAATCGTGATATAAGTAATAGCTATAGATAGGTAGATAATATAGATAGAAATTTGGTTGATTTGGTGGCAAAGTTTTCAGAGACTGGTTCGGTGGAAAATAGAAAAAGAAATAACCGGCGAGTAGTAAATGAAGATGCCCAAATTGCGGTTATAGGAACATTTGTTGTAAAGCCCACCATCTCCCTCCGAATTTAGTTTTACAGGAAATTTTGTTACATTTCCAGCAGGACGGTGCCCTACCTCATTATTTTCTTCCCGTCTGACAGTACTTAAACGAGAGATTTCCAAGTAGATGGATTAGCAGAAGGAGACCAATTGAATGAGCCTCCGAGATCGACGGATTTAACTCCCTTAGACTTATTTCTTTGGGGACATCTTAAATCCGTTGTTTATGAAACACAACCTGTTGATATTGATGACCTCAAATGGCGAATTACAGCAGCATACCGGCCAATTCTCTCCAAGTTTTCCGGAATGTTAGAAAGAAGTTCGAAAATAGACATATAGAAATAGATATTAAATAGATTATATTAAATAGATAGAAAATATCACTGTTTAGAGCATAATAGACAATATTTTGAACAGTTTTAACATAGTGGGCAAGTAGATCCTATCCGTTTTATTTTTGAAAATTCTTCGGCGCTAACTAAAAGTTATTTTTGTGAAAGTAAAATAACCACCAAATAAAAAATCAAACATCTAGACTAGACTTTGGTAATGCTCAAGGGTTGGAACTAATGTCACCTAATCATACATATTTTTTTTTCTATTAAAACGAAAATCAACTAAATTATGTTTGTAATATTTGGAACGTGATTTCTTGGAAACTACTACTCAAATATAACAAATAATACCTATTATTGGAACGATAATTAAACGAGCTTTAAAATGACGTGCCAGTTGAACCCCTCCCCATTTAAGATTTTAAGGGTAACATCTACCCCTCGCAGGGGTAGATGTAGTAGAAGGGCGATATTAAGGGTGGGAAGTTTTCAAATTGACACCGTGTATATATGTATGTACAATACAGCTGATAAAATGTTGTTACTGAGTGTTGACTTAAGTAATATCACAATTTCCTGTCATGTCTTGTCCCAAATTTTCAAAAGTCTGAGATTGTATTGCAGGAACAGTTTTGATGTTCGCTCAAAAATTCACCCAGCATGTATACAACGTGATTTATAACTATTGACCAAAAATGAGACCTCGTATTCTTTGGTGAATTATATGAAAGGTCTTTCATATAAAGTTTTTATTTAAGAAACTTCGTTAAAAAGATGCAGTGTTAAATATTTAAAGATATTTTTAATCCTTTTTAATGTTTTTAATTCTAGTGAGTGAAATAATTTGAAATTGGGTACATGTATTTACCTAAGCAGTGTCCAAATTTTGAACGCTTCTTGTATAATATTCTATTAATATGCTTCAGTGGCGGAGATACTGGTATTAGTGTCTTAATTTTTCTAAATAAAAGTAGTACGATACTGTTTCGTAAAAACAATCTTAATTTTTGAATGCATCTTTCAACTTGCTACAAATTAGCGCTCTTTTCTGTTTTTCTAAAAGAAATTTAAAAAAAACCGACTGAAAATGTATTTATTTAAATGGCATCACAACAACTTTTTTGATTATATAACAAGTAACAAAATTTATAAGATCAGTCCAAATATTTCATACATAGACAATTATTTCACTCAATCAAATTATTTTACTCACTATACAGTTCTAAATATATTGAAAATAAATAAAAAAATAGTTTTAAAAATCTAACACTGTGTCTCTTTAATGAAGTGTTACAATTAGTTTACAAATTTTATATGAAAGATCCCCTTAAAATTCACCAAGGACACAAGATGTCATTTTTGGTCACCAGTTGTGAATCATCCTGTATATTTTTAAAATTCCTCATAATAGTTTAAATGTATATAAACCAGATACATAAACATGACTGAATTCTTGGTCACATTTTTAAGGGATTGAAGGCTTAAATATTTAACACCATTTAAAATTAAGGTTTTCAATATCATAGCAGTATAAAAAAATATTAAATGTGGCTGCTTCTTGCTTATTATTACTTAAAGTAGTAGCACTACTCCCTGTCATAATTTTGTTAGGCTTCTAAGAACCAAAGACAATATTATGAAAAAATGTATTTTCTACCTATATAAGATTTTTATTTGTTTAGGTAACGTGTTTTTACGATATATACTAAATCAACAAATACAACTGACTGAATATCAGAAATAACTATTATTTTCGCTTCAATGTCACTCATTCAAAATTAGCAATATGTTGGTAACTTGTAGTTCATTAGAATAGTACGAAATAGCAGTGGGATTCTAAAAATAAGAAAATAACTTTTTTTCAGCAAGGTAAACACCTTGGTTTTATTTTTACAGAGAGACATCGAACTGCTTCGCATACTACTAGTATTCTACCCACTAATCTGCCTGCCCATTATTTTCGTTTCCTTGGCCATCGATTTAACATACACGTATGCAGTTGCTAAAATTATTTTTCAAATAGGATGATCAATAATAATATTAAGTAACACCTACGATTTATATATATGTATATATAATGTTGTTCATATATTTTTTTATTTATTTTTTTAATAGTTTAAACAAAAATAAAAATTATCCTGGTTCCGTAATCAAGAGTGTAGAATAAATTATTTCACTACCAAACAATATTTACAATCAAAGAAGACCCTGGAATAGAGAAGAGATTTTTTGTGGAATAATGGCGGTAATCGTCAACAGAAATCATAGATCCGGATTTCGACATTATCCGGTCAGTGTTATAATATCTGACGAATAATAATAACAAACGAGAATCTGCTTAATTTCTCTCGCCAAGGGAATACATCGGTAATATAAGAGGACTGCCCTCTAGTGACCCTAAATGAAAGGAAATAATTATCATTCTGCTTTAGCTTGACGGGCCTACCGTTAGTGGTGTGCTCCCGGAAACAACACCTAGTAGTTGCTGGCATTGTCAGACCTACTGGAATATGTCATGTGCCATTTAGGCACATTAGAGGGCAGTCCTCTCACGTCACCACTATTTTCCCCTGGTGAGGAAATAAGTCGAGGCTCTCGTCCATTGTAACTCATCTTCAGATATAACAATGAACGAGACTGATGAGATCTAAGAAGATTGAAATTTGGATATGTGATATCTGATGACGAATAACAGTGAACTGAAATTATTCTCATTCAACCATCAGAAGAAGTACAACTCAAAAGCACAAAAATGGATGGAAACTATCCTTTGGGAAACGGGAAAACATTAGAACGGGCAGCATATTTATGTCCTATTTTATACACTTCATATACAAGCTTTATGCATCGGCAATGACAAAACCAGTTTTTAATGGCCATATATGTATACCTATATAAAAAGGTATATCAAATAGAGTGCGGCAGTAAAGTAGTTTACTGCCGCATTATAATAAACCCTCCAGATTAGTTGACATTGATGCCGTAATGATTTACGTTGTCGATTTTAACTCTAAATATGGACGAAGCGGTAATTTAATTTTATTTGGAGCAATAGACAATGTTTTATGCATTTTACATAGGAACTGAACTGATTGAATGTATACGATTTTAAATGTTATTCAGAGCCACTAGGCTCATGATAAATCTGATTCGTGCATATATGTATATCCCATACTAAATTTTGGAATACGAAGTAGATCAGAAATCATTCGTTGATAGTCGTTGATCGATGACTTTCGACATAGTTGAAATAGAAATTGTTGATGGTTGTTGATGATCGGGATGACAAATAGTTGATGATCGTTTGAAATAGTTGAAATAGAATGATGCAATACATACATGACCTATTCAATATCCATACAGAAGCACTTGTCTACTATTCTTTCTAGGAATATGAAAAAGAAGAGAACAAAAACCATAATAATTGCGGACAAATATCAGTAGTCGTCTAGTTTTAACTTTTTTGCGAAATTTGGCCATGAAATGTTATCTAAGATTAATATAAAAATGAAAATAGTAATCATTCTGATAATGACTAACCAAATGCCTACATCTGAGGTTTTGCTGGTTCATTTTAGAAAACAGAAGTGGACTGAGTAGTGGAAGTACATTTTCTAGGTGATGATATCAATCGTATATAGATACATAAATAAAAATTGTTGCAATAGATAGCATACATAAGAACTTTTCTACTATTCTTTCTAGGAATATAAAAAAGTATATAGAAGTATGTAGAAGTATAGTGGGAGTAAATTTTCTGGGTAATTTGACCAATCGTATATAGAATTGGAATATTTCCTCTCTAAGCGTCAGAGTGTTACATACGTCATATAAATACTATATGCGTCAAGGTACTAGGAATGTTATAGAATCAAGGGAAATTGTTGTGAAGAGTGGTGAACCAATCGCGAACGAGATGGTGTATTGTAGTTTCGAATGAAATTAACATTTTAATCTGTTTATAAAAGTGCGTTACTACAAAATCGTAGAGATATTGATCGAATTTATAAAAAATACAAAAACGAATTTACCAGATTTAAAAAAGGTCCAATTACTTAAATGGTTTATTAATGGGACGATAGTCGACCAAAATTGAAGACATTTTTAACGAAGGATGATGTCGCTGTTCATCCTCCAGGTGAACATGCTGGAGGACAACTGTTCATGTAATAGCTATTTTGAACTTGTAACAGAAAATTTTATTATACCCAACACAGTTTCGTAATTATATTATTCTACTTTAATTATTAATTATCAATTAATACATTTTTGTTAATACCTAGGTACGTTTTTATAGGGACGGTGTTTCAGTTGATGAGAAAAAATCATCCTAATATTTTTTTACAAAAAAACGTGTCTTAATATATTTCTTCTTAGCCCCTAGACTTTCTTGTTAAACACCGTTACCACCAAAATATATTGTTTATATTTATATTATTTATAGTTGATCTGGCAACATCATAACTCAGTTGATTTGTATTAAGTACGTACCCATATGGGAAAATTTACTCTGATTTGTCATAATTAGATATGTATAATTAGAGACAAAATATTTTACAAAGAAAACAACTAGTGAGTCTAACCGTCCACCCATTTAAATATAGTACCGGGACTATTTAAAAGTTAAACATGTTTATTACCTGAGGGTCACCTGTTGGCTATTATTTTATAATACAATTTATATGTATTGACGTGATATTTCTCCAAATTAAATTATTTTCAAACAATAAGCACACTGTTATATAATAGTCACAAGACGGAATCATGATACCTCCTACCCATTATAGCACAAAAATAGTTGAAAAACTAATTTTGGCATGTCAATGAATTTGACCTGTAACTGTTTATTGATAATGGACTGGACATAATAACAAATGATTCGAATAAGAAAATTTAAAATTGTTTTGGCACCTTATTTTAGCATTTCTTAATTATTGCATTGTTCTTTAATAGCAAAAAAACAAGATGATAGAAACAGACAGGGACAAGCAACGGATGTACGTATATATTATATATCTAAAAAATATCAAAAAATAAATAATAATATAATAAGGTCAAGGTAGAAATGCAAGTAAAGAATATGGAACTAATATTTCGAAATTAGTTATTAACGAAAAGAGCTTATTGATGTTAATTTCTCAATTTCTTGTTTGTATTCCTAAGAATGGAAAACTTTTTCAGAGGTAAACATGAATATTGCATTTTAGAAAGCACATGTTAAGTTTTCAAGGGCACGTATGTATGTATTAGGAGTTACCACTCAATATAGTGACAATTTAATTCAGTTTCGCTTGCTGTTGACGTTCAAATTTGGTTTTCCTTGCATAAATTAATATTAAGTGGTAGCCGTCAACGTTAATCTGTAGAAAACACACGAAGTTGCATGATAATGAATTTTAAACATGGCGGCTCTACATACGCCTGACACTGTAACAGGGACAAAAGTTTCAAAATTTGAAACTTAATCACTTTAATAATAGATTGATATATCAATTTCAATCTGGCATTGGTATTTAAAATGACAACGTTTTTATATCGTCTAATCACTTTTTCTAACTTTTAACCGCCACAATACAGAAAACAAAAGGTAAAAAACTCCTACAATACATGCACTACCTTTTTAAAGCATGTACTAACTTTTATATGCACTAAAAAGAATAAAATAAGCTTTTCTATTGCAGTACCCGTAAGGGTTCATGTTTTGAAATGATAGATGGATAATCGATCGAAATAATGGATCGAATTGTATTAAATTCCCAGTTCTTGGAAAGTGTATGTTTTAATTATTTTTGTAGTAAACTGATAAGTTCATGGTTTTATCTGACTTAAGACAAGGGCGTAGCCAGGGGGGCGATGGCGGGGGGGCGGTCGCCCCCCCCCCCCCAAATGGTCAAGTAAAAACCAAAATAGTCGGGGGATTGCGCTTGCCGTTGCATCCAACGACTTTTTTTTTTGGTTTTTTGTTTAATCTGCATTGGTCGCCCCCTCCAAAGACAAACACTGGCTACGCCCTTGACTTAAGATTAAAGTGTGGCGCGCTCATTGCCTTACCTTAGGTTACTGTTTATGGTGTTATAATATCCTAAGCATCCAACCTTTCATGTACGAATTGATATGAATTCACTTTACAAATACCGAAAACAGATATTCTGCAAGAGGTAGTAATGTAATTGAATTCAATTAAATTCGTTACGTTGTACAAATAGGCCTTAATAATCAGTTTTGTTTCAAACTTTTATCCTTTTATCCTTTTATACTTTTATACTTTTTTATCCTTTTATCCTTTTATCCTTTTATCCTTTTATCCTTTTATCCTTTTATCCTTTTATCCTTTTATCCTTTTATCCTTTTATCCTTTTATCCTTTTATCCTTTTATCCTTTTATCCTTTTATCCTTTTATCCTTTTATCCTTTTATCCTTTTATCCTTTTATCCTTTTATCCTTTTATCCTTTTTATCCTTTTATCCTTTTATCCTTTTATCCTTTTATCCTTTTATCCTTTTATCCTTTTATCCTTTTATCCTTTTATCCTTTTATCCTTTTATCCTTTTATCCTTTTATCCTTTTATCCTTTTATCCTTTTATCCTTTTATCCTTTTATCCTTTTATCCTTTTATCCTTTTATCCTTTTATCCTTTTTATCCTTTTATCCTTTTTATCCTTTTATCCTTTTATCCTTTTATCCTTTTATCCTTTTATCCTTTTATCCTTTTATCCTTTTATCCTTTTATCCTTTTATCCTTTTATCCTTTTTCCTTTTTATCCTTTTATCCTTTTTCCTTTTATCCTTTTATCCTTTTATCCTTTTATCCTTTTATCCTTTTATCCTTTTATATGTACCGGGTGGGCAAATTCGATGTTTTTATAGGGTATCTCGGTAACTGTAAGGGCTATGGAAAAATGAACCCACCTTTCCCGACCCTTTTTTTTCGAGATAAATTCATTGGTGAAAACCAGAATTTGCTATATCTTTTCGTTTTCGAGTTGTAAACGAAAATATTTTTTTGAGTTTTCGATTGGTGTCGATACCGGTTTTTGTAAAATTAGAAGAAATCTGTTTGCACGTTCTACAGGACTTTTTTAAGTAGAATAGGATTTCCTTAACAGATTTTTTATACTTGTTAGTTTTCGAGTTATGGCATAAACTTCTATTTTTTTAAATGGAAACCATAGTTGGCTATGATTTAGCTAAAAAGAGGATTTTTTTTCTCTTTACAACGATATATAGTTTGTGGGGTCTATATATGTTTTGCGGAAACAGTTAAAAATTTTAATTTTTTGTATAGGTATACTTAGTTTGTTTTTTCTTTGCAGGAAGAGTAAGTTTCTATAGTAACACATTGTTACAACAATGTTTTAATAATAATAACTGTTCTTGGAAATTTACTCCTGCGAAAAGTAACATAAATACATAGTAACAGTTATATAATGAATGGTATATTAAACTTAAATAACTAATTATGACATATTAGTGACTAATTAATAATTAATTATAACATATTCATAACAAGAAAGTTTAACACACTTAACAATCAAATTTGTAACAAATAATGTATGTAAAAAATACATACAATATATTTTACAAAACAAAACTAGACAGATTAAAAAAAAATACGAGCATGATTATTTACCTAAAGTTTTCAAATTGTCGTCCGTTGTTTGCGATGCACAGTTCACACGCTTTGAAACACTTTTTGTTGCATTATAGATGTGAATATTTGAAACGGAATTCAGACAGCTATAAATTTTCTTCAGTTGAACCAGTGTATTATTTCTTTTTGTATAAATGCTTTAATGTTCAAAAAAGAAATCTAACGGTGAGAACTGGCGACCGAGGAGGCCACTTTACTGGCCCATGTTCCCTATCCATTTCTCCCCAAAATTAGTATTTAATAATTGAGATTAAATTAGTATTATGGGGTGGTGCCCCGCTTGTTGAAAAAATACATTCCTTCGTTAAGTGGCAAGTTGTCTAAAATTCTTCTACTATGTGGTAGTTTATCATATTGTAATACCGTTGACCATTTAAATTGTCATCATAAAGTTGGTACTAAATCGGTATATATAGGCACACCATACACTAACCGAAACGTCCTTGATTTTGAACATCAACGTCTGATGAGGAACTTCAGACCAAATTTTTTGTTGAAATTCGGCACTACTTATAACTTTCACTGTCCAAATGATATTTTTAAAAAATAATTGGTCTTGCTCAATTTGTTGTAGGTACCAATTGCAGAAATCCAGTCGGGTTCAGGATCAGTTGAAGGAGCTGTTGTTGTTTCCTTATTGTATAAGGTCTAAATTTGTGTTTTTTTAAAACTGAAAGTGCTCTTCGTCGCGATATACCAGACTCTGCTTCAATTTGCCTACTTGAAATTGAAGGATTTACGACTACCATACCAACAACATTTATGGCAACATCCTCAGCATCTTGAATACGATATTTTTTTTGGTTTATTAAATCCTCCGTATTCAACGAGGTTTTCTTTTAGTCTACCAAAGATGGACATATTAGGTTGTCTCCTTTCAGGGTAGCGATTAAAATATTTAACTTCAGAATTATATCCATTTTGAATAAAACACTCTACATATTAAACTTTTCTATTTTGATACGCCATCGCGCTTCAATCTTTATCGAAACTTTAAAACTATAATGCAAGCAAAACCAAACATAAACAATTAATCAAACAGTAATGTGTAACTGTGTATTTACATCCCAATACCAACTGTCTGTTTTCAAAATGACAGGCGCCTACTGTGCAAAATCATTGAAATTACAACTGCTTTATTAGAAAACATATGTTTTTAACTTTTCCGCATAAACACTCAAAGACCCCACAAACTAAATTGTAAGAGAAAACCTCTTTTAGCTAAATCAAGCAACTAGGTTTCCATTTAAAAAAATAGAAGTTTATACAAAACTCGAAAATACACAAGATATAAAAACTGTTAAGGAAATCCTATCTACTTAAAAAAGTGTGTAGAACGTGCAAACAGACTTAAAACAACAACCGATTAGACACCACGAACTCCAATTTTACAACCGAACGAAAAAATACATTTTTCACAATGAATTACGAAAAAGAGGTCGGGAAAGGCGGGTTATTTTTCCATAGCCTTACAGTTACCGAGATACCCTATAAAAACACGAAATTTGCCACCCGGTACATATATATATATTATCCTTTTTAGATACAAAGCGTTGGACTTTTAATACAAGACGTTTAGTACAAAGTCATTGATTGTAGAGACGATACGTAAGTATTACAAGGTATATAATCTAATGCCATTTAAGCAGTACTATAAATTAATAGAAGTAAACAGAGTGTTAAAAAGTGTCACAATCTCGAAAGTGGATAATATGGCCCAAAATATGCCATGGGTTCCCAAATGGACGGTTTCGGAGATACGAGATCTTTTATTTCTTCCAGTCATCCAATGAATAAACAGCAAAGATTCAGTCAGAGAATATGTCGCATGAACCTGGTCTCATCAGTAAACCGAAACCAACAATATTGGAATCCTCTGCAATATCGCGTAAAAATCAACGACAAAATAATGGATGTATTTGACAATCAGATGGATTTAGAGCATCTTCCTTTTGAACGTGTGGTACGAGTAAAGCTGCTGCTCATGGAGGACCCTCCAAACAATAGGATAATTTCTACCTCCCTTGCTATTTTCCGCACACTAGTCTCCGTGTTCTGTACTACCCGTGTTAAAATTGCCTCTTCTGCCTCCGGGTTGATCTTGATCTCTCGGAATCTTGATCAGTATGTATCAGTCGTTGGTGCAGTCTTATCAAACTATGATTAGACGGTGTCTGGCGATTAGGATGAGCTTCAGCATAACTACTGAATATCAGCTACAAACTGTGCCATCAGCGGACAGAATCTCTGCCAACTATAAGAATTTTTTTACGAACTTTTTTTACCAAACTTTTTGCAAAAGAAATAAAAGATAAGCAAAATATTGGATAAATTATAGAAAAGTCAGAAGTACCTAATTATCTTCCGTACCCTTGAAACCGTCCATTTTCGCCCGTCATTACGACTTTTCTGCATATTTTGGACCATACTATCGACCCTCATGGCTTATGACACTTTTTTTGCGATACAGACTACTTTTTTTGACATACAGGACTAAGAAGGACGCTGTCGGGTAAAAATTCCATTCCGGCACACATTAAGACCTCCTCAATAAATTCTGTATATTTAGTCGCTGTCCCATTTCTTCAACCCATTTTCAAACCACATAAGTCACCCCCTTGCATTTATGCAAGGTTTTGCGTGGTTTGACTTCTTTTGGGCGAATCCACTGAACTTAATGCTGTCTAATAGATTGGTGTGGAGTGCCACAACTTACTTTCACCCTTTACAACCCAAGCACCCCTCCAGGCCACACCAACTCCCACCACCGGTTGGCGATTGCCGATTCACAACCTTCCTTTGCACTTAAAGGAAGGTTCCGCCTAACCAACAAGCCCTCCTTCAGGAATTTTCATCCACTCAAAATTTTTTTAGAGGGAATCAAAAAAAGAGGGTGATGGAACGCAAAAGAGGATTTGAAGGAGACGGACGACTCGGGATGTGCCAAAAAGAGTTCATGCATCCTCAGAAAGGCTTTCTGAGTCACTTCACGCATCCAGACCTGCTTACAACCCCATAGGGCGGCAAATTTTCAGGGAGGTGGGTTGGAGATGGAATGTCACATTTGGCGTGCAATCGACTGTTCACAGTGGGTCCCGTCAACTTCAAGAGCCTTCAATTAATGCCATGGCATAAATTCGAGACAAGTATGTCTACTTGTCTGTAGGAGTCCCTGTAGGAGGCTGCGTGGGATGTCTCCCACGCAGCCTCCTACAGGAGTGGAACAAGGGGGTCGGTGGGGATCGGAGTAGGTGTGGTCTGGAGGAATGCTTGAGTTGTAAAAGGGTGAAAGTGAGTTGTGGCACCCCACATCAATTTATTAGGTAGCATTAGGATTATTGGATTCGCCCAACAGAGGTCAAACCACGCAAAACCCTGCGTAAATGCAAAGAGGTGGCTTAGGGTGGTCTGCAAATGGGTTGAAGAAATGGAACAACGACCAAATACACAAAACTTATTGAGGAGATCTTAATGTGTTCGTGGAGTGGGCTAATGTGTTCCTTTTTTTTATCTTAATGTGTGCCGGGATGGAGGTTTTACCCGACAGCGTCCTTCTTAATAAATCCTGTAGGTCTCTCAAATTGCCTTCAAAATCTTGCGAATTCCAATTTCGACCTAGGGTTGGTTTTTGGTGTGGACGAAGAACCGTTTAAGTCACATCGTAGCGACTTCGAGGCATTAAAACCAACTCTATAGGCTACCGAAAATTAAAAACCCAAGTCTCCAACTTGAATAGAATGCAAATAGAGCTAATCTAAAAAAGTATTATGCTAATTTTGACGAGCAGTTTATACAAGTATGCTGTCTATTTTTTTTTTTTCAAAAAACACGCAATTGATGATATAATACCGACCGACGTGTATGAGCATATTTTTTGGAAACAATTTTGTGTTTGCTATATTGAATTTATTCCAATTTAGTGATTGTATGTATATTTCGAGAAAATCCATTACCATATCCAAATGTCATCAGTAATACAAAAAGCAATAATAATAAATAATACAAAAGCCTATCGTTTACCTCGTCCGTCCTGTCGATGAGTGAACTAAAGCTGGACCTGGACCCGTGCCGAGCGATGGTGGCGGGCTCCTCCGCCGATCCGGTCAGCTCCACCCGACTTCGGAAAGGGCTGGTGCCGGCCGCTGCCCTGGATAACCGGTCGTTCTCCACGCACTGAGTCAGCGGGATGCCGAAGACAAGACCGCCGCTCGTGCTTCCCTCTGAAAATTTCAGAAACACGATCATTTAATATACATGTATCAACTATACAGGGTGTCCCATTAATAAAGGAACACACGCAAAAGTGGATATTTTTTGGGTAAAAATATTTAATTTAGACTAAACTTACCTTAATCTAAAAGTTAATAGTAACCAAGATACCCTTCGGACCTAGTTATTAGGTAAGAGTTCATTTTACTTTAGATTTTCTTAAATAATTTCTAGAAAAAACAACATTTTGCACAAAATTTGGAAATTGTTTATTTATTTGTCTGTTTTTAAATGGCGTTAAAAAAAACTCTTTAAAAACAGCCATGACGTTGAAAAACCGCAGGAAAGTTTGACACAAATCGAGTTTGAGAGCATTTTCCTTCCATTGACCCAATAAAATTTGTGTACATTTCATAATCATGACTTAAATGGCTTACAGTGAACATTTTAATCGCAAAAATCTCAAAAACTCTTACAATGAACGACATTTTAAAAGTAGGTTTTAATATTACCTATGTGTACCTTTTTTGCGTAAAAATGATAAAAACTTAAATATTCTACTGCGTAAAAAGTTACATCGGCTTTTACGTACTCAGAATATAGAAGACAGCGTCCTCTATAACCTGCATCAAAATGATTGACAAATTAAAATTCCTCGCTATAAAAAACCCTCAATTTCTAAATTGTACGTAAAAATGTTTTTTTTAACAAATTATTTAAGAAAGTCGAAGATACAATTATAAGTGACACCCTGATCTTGGCTAACTTTTGGACTAAGGTAATTTTGATTACATAGTATTATTTGTACCCAAAAACTGTAAAGATCTGTAGTTTTGTTGTGTTCCTTTATTAAGGACGCACCCCTATTTCAGACAATTTTACGAACTATTTAATCTCCAGGTCATAAGGACGGTGCACTAGTAATACATTTTTACAAATAAAACAATAGTTGTAAGTCTATTTAAGTTCTAAGTCGTAAGTCTAATTAAGTTGTAAGTCTACATTCATATTTTTATAAATATCGGAATAAGTTCAATAAACAATTTTTTACAAATGTCATGTTTTTTAGCTACTGAGTACCTTTTAAAAACCGAGGTATATTAGTACTCAACAATAAAACTATACTGTGGCGCTACATTCGCGATATCACCTTGGTGATTTAATGGAGTGCGTTTTAATAGAACATATTTTAGAAGTCCTACAAAGTCGGCAACTACCAAATACTTTTTCTAAAGAACTCTGAAACGGTAAAACCCTTAGGCCCTTAGGCTCATATGAAACGAGAAATAGTCCTTGTCATCCACCGCCAAAAGCCACAGATCCGGATTTCGATCTTATTAGATCACGTCAGTGTGACATATTTAATGATGAATAACCAAGAACAAGCGCGTCGGTTGCATCCTGAAAAGGAAAGCATACTGTTGCACTACCTTCGCGGTTGGTTTCGCCCTCTAGTGCGTTTTAACCCGTTTTCGGCCGAAAACGCTCTTCAAGTTTAAGACGTGCCCTTTCCGATGGTGTCCATGAAATTCCTCCAAAAAATTATTAATTATGGAAAACAACGGTTTTTTTTTTAAAAAAGCACGATTTTTTTGCACATTTTTTTAAATAAAATTTTCAAGGGGTTTCCGGTCTGCAATGGACCTGGAACCTCACTAACCGGTGGAATAAATGTTTGAACTATTATAAATAAGTATACATGGTTTAAAGTCATTTTTTTCCTTATGCGTTCAAGCTGACGCCTGAACAAAATTTTTGCGTAAAAATTCAAGAATTTTTATTGGAAAATTATGCACTTTTACAAAAAATTTTTCAAGAATAAAAAGTTCTTGAAATCACTCAGTGAATGCACTAGAATTTTTTCAAAATTTTTTGAGAAAATTTTTTTTTATTTTGCAAATTTTAAAAAAATTGCTTAACAAATTCTGAAAAAAATTGCAGTGCATTCTATGTATAATTTTAAGAACTTTTTATTCTTGATAATTTATAGTAAAAATGCATTGTTTTCGAGAAAAACATTTCTAATCAAATCAGTATCAAAATTATCGAGTATCAAAATCGATCAAATTAGTATCGAAATTTAAAAATTGTTTTCTCGAACATTTTTACAATAAATTGTCTAGAATAAAAAAATTCTTAAAATCGCCCAAAGAATGCAAAGGAATTTTTTCAGAATTTTTTCAGACTGCAAAATCCAAAAAAGTTGCTCAAAAAATTTTGAATTCCAGTGCTTTTTGAGTGATTTTAAGAACTTTTTATTCTTGACAATGTTTTGTAAAAGAGTTCCAATAGAAAATTCTTGAATTTTTACGCAAAAATTTTGCAGTTCAGGCGCCATTTTGAACGCATAAGTATACTATACTATATAGGTACACGTATACTATACAGGTACTTAAAGTTCAAACATTTATTCCACTGATTAGTGAGGTTCCAGGTCCATTGCAGACTGGAAACCCCTTGAAAATTTTATTTAAAAAAATGTGCAAAAAAAATCTTTTTTTTTTAAACTAATTCGTAATTAATAATTTTTTGAGGAATTTAATGGACACCATCGGAAAGGGTACGTCTTAAACTTTAAAAATATGTCCCTGTCGAATTTTTCTGTCGCAAATAGTATTAGATATGAGGCGCTGAAGAGCGAGGCATCGGGAGTGGCGTTTTCGGCCGAAACGGGTTAACGGAACTAGACACATTTTAGAGGTCCGACAAGATTGTCAACTACCAAATGTCCTTCCCAAAGCACTCTCTAACAGTACAACCGTTAAGCTCATACGGAGCGAGAAATATTCCTACACTTTCGTCATCCGCCACTAAAAGCCTCAGTTACATGTCAGTCATAGTTGGCTTATTAATTATTATTAAAGCACTCAATTTTTATTGTTTTTTTTTTGCATGAGATAACTCATATTTGGTTGTCTACTCCTCTTTTCTGTTTTAGAAAATCACGTTACCCCCGCATATGTTATCTTTAACACATGCCTTTCAAAAGCATGTATATAGGACAGTTCTGGCTTCAGTTTCAGTTCTGTGACTGAATGTGAATACAATGCATCAATTCTTAATAGGTATTCAGTTTACTTAATCTCAAGCTTTGACCTGAAATTATAAAGCATTCTATTTCAATGTTCACGAGAAAAACTATTATTTTTTTTTATGGGACGACATAAGCTTCCCTTGAAATATTAGTTCCAGGAAAGAAATCTTCGTACCGAAATAGTGCTGCTGCGTACGTGCACTTTTGAGAATTGGAGAATAAAGTACCGTTCGTAATAACATCTTTCCGGTATTTTTAGACCCTCGTGAAAATATCGCACCTGCCATGAGCGTGTTTAACACATAGTCCAGGCTAGATAGTTTATTTTTTGAAAAGAGTCCTGAATAAGGTTTCTGGGCGCAATAACTAGGTAAAAAATAGTAGAAATTGATTGTGTATGTTTTGAATTAAATCGGTATGTAGGCACCTTGGTAAAAAAATCGATAAAAGTGCCGAAAACCTGTTTTTTTGCGGATTAAGGGACGAAAAATATTTTTTTTCGTAAAACAAAAAATAGCACGTTGTAGCTCTTGAAAAAATGAAAAAAAATGAGTTTTTGGTGATCAAAATTGGTTCAGAAGTTTTTGCACAAAAAAATAAAAACCGATGAAAAATGCCCATTTTTTGAAATCGAATTACAATGGTTCTAATGGTCGCAGAAGCTTCGGCTTTGCGTATTGTAGCTTTTGGTGGTGCCTATCTGCAGTAAAAATTTCATGCAAAAATAATAAGAACTTTTTGCATTAATAAAAAAAAAAACTAAAAAAGGGTCTTTTCGAAAAACGGCTTGACCAAGCCGAAAAATGGTTGTAAAGCATTTTTCCTGGGCTTAAATTACTCGTCATTAAATTCCCTACAAATTCATTATCGTGATTTATGGGAGAGGTTCATTCAATCGGTTGAAAAACGCGTTTGAAAATCAAGCGTCGCGTTGCTTCGAGCGCTCGGGTAAGCGAATGAAGGGGATGTGGACGAGTGGTGGGGGAAGCCTCTCCCGCCACAGACTTCTGTCAGCGCGTCTGCGGCGGGAGAGGCTTCCCCCCACCACGCGTCCACTCGCTTACACGAGCGCTCGAAGCAACGCGACGCTTGATTGCAACATTGCAAGAGTGCAACATTTGATTAAGGTATATTTAGTCCAATGGACTCATTTTGACTTCTATTATTCGCTGGCATCATTTCTGTTACTTAAATCGGAAACATTCTGTAAAATTTATTCAATATTTTACGACTACACTATATTAAAATTTAATAGGAAATATGATTTTGACATCGGCCGGTTGTGAAAAATGAGAGATTCTACACTTCTCTTTCTAGCGACTAGCATAGGTGGTGAGAAGATCGGTCTTATCCAGTCACTACTTACAATGCGGAGATCTAGTTGATTCTTATCTGACGCAGTGGCGATGCGTGATATTTCAGTTAGCCATATCTTGAAAACGACGCATGGGACCCACTTCACTTTTTTAGGTGATGACTATACACCTCTTACAGAAAAGGATTTATAGTGAAAAAACCGCCAGCAAAGTTTGCGAAAAAATTTCAAAAACACTGGAGCACTCCCTGGGTTCTCAGTAACGCTCTGTGGAATATTTGCAGTATATTTTTTTTTTCATAATCTAGAAACAAATATAAGGAGACTTTTTCGATTTGTTACAAAATATTTTTTGTTTCAAAAAGTTATGGCCATTTTAATTTTGGGAAACAAAATGTTCCTATAAAATTAAAATTAAAATGGCCATAACTTTTTGAAAAAAAAATATTTTGCAACAAATCGAAAAACGTCTCCTTATATTTGTTTCTAGATTATGAAAAAAAATATACTGCAAATATCCCACAGAGCGTTACTGAGAACCCAGGGAGTGCTCCAGCGTTTTTGAAAATTCTTTCGCAAACTTTGCTGACGATTTTTTCACTATAAATCCTTTCTGTAAGAGGTGTATAGTCATCACCTAAAAATTGAAGTGGGTCCCATGCGTCGTTTTCAAGATATGGCTAACTGAAATATCACGCATCGCCACTGATCTGACGTATCATTTCTATTTGTCCTTTTTCATAACTGGCCGATGTCAGTCATCGGCCATTTAGTGTACACAGAAGTGTACACACTTCCACATATTAGTTAAGCTTCATGGTAATAAAAATAAATATTAAATAAAAATAAATATTTTTATAGTTTTCAACAAAAAAACAATATTGTAAATATTATCTAGCTATCGGTGGGGGAGACAAAAAACTGTCTGTTTTTTACATTTCTTTTTTAATTTTAATCTGTTAATACTTGAAAGGCATGATGGACAATACAATATTCTTCTTTTCTACCGTATTTTAAGTGAGCCATGTGTCTATAAAATTTAGTTAAAATTGATTTTGTTTACTCTTATAATATACTTTTCCTCATAAATTTTATAACTCACTTCATAAATTCACAACTTTTGTTGTTGTTTGTGTAATCTTTTATTTTTTTTTAATAACTTTTTGATGTGTTTACCTCAAGTTTAAGTCATGTCAATACGGTTATAAGTTTTATTTATCCTACGGGTAAAAGTTTTGTAAAGTAAAACAGCAAATGCCAAATTAGGAGTGTCTTTCAGAATAGCAGTCTTCTTTTTATAATACAAGCAACTAATTTAGCGTTATTTGCATTGACTAATGTTGATATAAGTCCTAGAAATGAGTTTCAGATTTTCATTTCACTTCCAGCGATGTCGACCAGCTCGCCCGTTTTCTATTGCAAATTACCAATTAGCCGTCGGAACACGGGCGAGGGATTTTGCCTGCTGTGCCCGCAGGTCGTTTTATACATTCCGCTCAAATAAATGTACATGTTTTATATATTTAATATACATATACTAATACATACATAATATACTGGGTGTATACATTAATATACATAATATGCTGGGTGTAACAGGATCATGGTACACCCCTTTTCTCCTTTAGTTTTCAAGATAATTAATTGAAATATGGGATATCTTATATACATAATAAGCGGCACTGTCTGACATACAAGTGATTTTTTTCCACTTCCAGTTTCGCCGGAAGTGACACTAACTTTAGATTTTTAAATAAAACACCCTGTATATTATTCCAGTTTTGCATAATACTGCATAATTTTCTGAATCCAACAATACCAAATAAGTGATATTTCAAACGTCAATTTTTTTTACAATTATAATTTTTAGTTTTCCATTTAAGTGGGCTATGACGGTTCCGATTTATTCTAAATGACCCGTGTAATACTACAAAAATCAAAATCCCGTCAAAAATACTGAATTATGTGATTTATGAGCAAATAAAGTTCATCAAATCATTTGTCTTAGCTCTAATTTTGTTTGTATTTATCGCACATATTAATACGACATAAGAATAAATTACCTATCAATAGTAATAATAAATGGTACTACGGTACCAATATGGTTCCATTTGAAAAAAAATGAGTTCTGCTCCAAAAACAATTTGATGAACTTTATTTGCTCATAAATCACATAATTTAGTATTTTTGACGGGATTTTGATTTTTGTAGCATTACATGGGTCATTTACAATAAATCGGAACCGTCATGGCCCACTTAAATGGAAAACTAAAAATTATAATTGTAAAAAATATTGACGTTTGAAATGTCACTTATTTGGTATCGTTGGATTCAGAAAATTATGCAGAAATTCAAAAATGCAATAATATACAGGGTATTCCATTTAAAAATCTAAAGTTAGTGTCACTTCCGGCGAAACCGGAAGTGGAAAAAAAATCACTGGTATGTTAGTGCCGCTTATTATGTATATAATATATAACTTTCAATCAATTATTTTCAAAACTAAAGGAGAAAGGGGGTGTACCATGATCTTGTTACACCGGTATATTATATATATTAATTTTTTTTAAATAATCTAAACGACGTCAACGGAAGTGAACTAAAATTTGTTACCCTATTTATTACCTAAATGTTGGTTTATCGCGTAGTTTTTATTCACTTTTTCATAGCAAAGAGAAAGCATAATATTCAAATAAGACGAGAATAAAATATTTTAAAACTTGGTATACATGTTACATCTTACCTATTAGTTAAATTATTTAGTATATCTCAGCACCACTTCTATTTTCCAAAAATATAAATTTTTATAATACGAAGTCGGGTTTGTTCTTTGGAGAGTGCTAGAAATAGACTTTGCCTAAAGGTTTTTCTAAATATCAATTTTATTTAAAATGGACATGACATTTTTAAATTAACTACTCGTTTTTTGTAAAACAAATAAATATATTTGTTTCACATTCAAAGGTGAAAAAATTATTTAGAAGCAAATGTAATGTTATTAAAGTTTATCTACTTTAATAACATTCTAATACGTAATTATGTATATGAATGTACTATTTCACGGCCGTCAATAAATATTAGCTGTAATTTAGAATAGGATGATTAATTTTTAGTTTATTTATGGGTATTTTTCCCAATTCTAAGTGGGTTCTGTAGACGGTGCGTGAATAAAATAGAATAAAATAAATAAATAAAATAAAAATAACTGCTCTGCAGAATAATCTCGTAGCGTTAAAATTAGAACATCTCTCCTTAATATTTGAAAACTCCTACTAATGTAAGTATCGCTTGGAATATACCGGGTCGCTGTTATGTACGGAAACGATCGATTATTTCCTAAAGTAACACAGCTGGCGAAAAATCATTCACAAAAGTTTTACGGTTTTCTAAAATCTATTGCAATAAAGAAGAAATAAGCATACAGGATCAGTCAAAACTCAGTGGAAAACAAATTCTGCTTTTTTTTGATGGAACACCGTGTATATTACTCGATATTGAAGTACTTCTTGGGATTAAAAAAAAATGTATAGCACACCACATCCTTAAACCGTTTTCGAGTTAAAAAAAAAAAATATTAATTATTTTCTAGGTGCCCAAAGTGCCCACCGTTTGCCTCTTGACACACAAATTAATTCATTGAACAAAATTTAATAACTGGAATTTCATGCCTTATTATTCCTTGCAAGTGTTAGATATTTTAGGGTCTATTTTTGTAGACTAATTTTTTTTTGAACCCGTATATAAAAATTGCTGGTGTCCGGGAAAAAGTGGTGTCCGGGATCAGGAGATCCAGCTAGCCATTCGCTGAATTCTGAATAACCGTCTAAGCTGTGCAACAATATTCTATTGCAGAAGTAATAAATGTCGTTCAGCTCTTTCCGTTTATATACTGCGCTCACCATAAATTCCACGCCAAACATTGACTCTTTGTGGTCTTTGGGTGTGAAGTTGCTTCATCCATTATGGATTTTTGTCTGACCCATATTTACAGTTATCGCGGTTTACGTGTCCATTTAAATAAAATGTAGATTTGCCAAAAAAACAAAATATGGTTGACATTTTGGTATAATTTATACATATTTTTTCAGAACTCGATTTTGAGATCAAAATCGTCTTTACTGAATTATTGTAACAAGAGAATTTTGTATAAATCGATTTTTTCCATCGAATAATTTCTTTGATGGAATAGGGACTCATACTTATTATGATTGAAATACCTCTGTTATGTCGAATTTATTGGATTTACACCACCTCTAACATAACATATTAATTTTCTTTAGTTGTAATGATCACCGTTCTTTTACTTTTGGTCGATGTTTGACACCTCGAGTTTCATGAAAACGTTGCAATATTTTGAAAAGGTTGGTTTATAGATAGATTTTCGGTCTATGTGCAATTCATCAACAAGATGCATTACTTCTGCATAGCTTCCTCTTCTAACATCATGCCCTACCATCATAAAAATTTTAATACAGTCTCGGTCAATACGATATCTTTCCGGCGATTAAAAGAAAAATATCACCTATCCAACTTTACTACTGATTTATTTTGATGAGATAGAGCTGACAACCACCGATATAAGTGATGTTAAGTTAGTATGAAAAGTTATTTAACTCTAAGCTTCTTTAGCATGTAAATGTCATTTTTGCTTTGTACAGGTATGTATATGTACCTTATTAAGGTGGTTATTCAAGTTAATGAAAAACGTGTAAACAAAATAAAAATTATTTCTATCTGTGTACCAAGATTCCTGCATAACAGAAATGAAGGAGCACATAACAAGCACAAATACTTATTTTTATCTAAGCATTTCGAACAAAAACACATTTCAACATGATTGTGTTCGTTTTATTTTAAACGAAGGAGGATTATATTATTTTACATTTATTATCAGAAATCGATATTACTGAAACCTTACAGATACTCACAAAAGTATTCGGCCACCCTAGATATTGCTAATAAATTGACATACAACAAATGGTTATCACTGACTGGCAAACAAGAGAAATTAACACAATGATATATGAACATTATGCTCTATTATACCACATAAAAAAAGTAATCAAAACAGACACAATTTAAGAACTGCCGACAAAACACGATAATGTCCAATTTATATGACACAAAAGTATTCGGCCACCAAAAGAAAAATAAAATAGGAAAGGTACAAACAATTTAAAACGGCATATCTAATATCTTGTCGGATATCCTTTAGAATTCAGAATAGCTTTCAGCCTATTTGGTGTCAGAATAGCTTTCAGCGGTGTTTTCAATTATCGGTACATGATATAACAGCCATTCCCGCCTTTTACGGGCACAGTGCTCGGAGTCATTATCTTGTTGAAAGATGTAATGATCGCCCAATCCCAATTTTTTCGGCTCTGGCCTGTAACATAGATGATGCTTCAATATATTAATATAACGATATTGGTTCATGGTTGGTGGTATTCCTTCAATAAAATGAAGGTTACCCACTCCCGCAGCCGCCATACAGCCCCACACCATGAGCTATCCACCGCCGTGTTCTACGACAGGTTTTAGGTTTTCCTTATTTAACGATGTACCAGGTTTTCTCCATACAATTTGTCGTCTGGACGAATCAAATATCTCAAATTTACATTCGTCGCTAAAGATAACCTGATCCCAGAAAGTTTCAGGCTCATTCACATACTGGTCAGCAAACAGAGTCTTTTTTTCTGTTGACCTTACTAATCCAGGGTTTCCTTCGGGCAACTAGGCCGTGGTAGCGCTTTTTTCTTAAGGTTTGACGCACTATCTCAGTACTAATATTATTTCCAGTACTCTCCTGAATCTCAGCACATATTGTTCTGTATTGTTCTCTGGCAT